>WMED01013668.1:0-14322 GCA_019650415.1 Pipa parva | reverse complement strand
TCTGCAGCTGTGCTCTCTCTCTTTTTCAAGAAAGCTCCTTGCTGAGTGCACATGGATCTTAATAGCAAACTCTGCAGCTGTGCTCTCTCTTTTACAAGAAAGCTCCTTGCTGAGTGCACATGGGTCTCAATAGCAAACTCTGTAGCTGTGCTCTCTCTCTTTTACAAGAAAGCTCCTTGCTAAGAGCACATGGGTCTCAATAGCAAACTCTGCAGCTGTGCTCTCTCTTTTACAAGAAAGCTCCTTGATGAGTGCACATGGGTCTCAATAGCAAACTCTGCAGCTGTGCTCTCTCTCTTTTACAAGAAAGCTCCTTACTGAGTGCCTAATGTCTGTTTCTTGCACTCACTGATTCTGCAGGTACTACAGGTATACTACATAGTTTGATGACTTGAGCGGCCATGTAATCATTGCACTGCTCCAGGAGCAGAAACATTGTTTTAAATCATTTATTTTCCATCCTATGTAAGATACTGTATATTAATGATTCATGTAATTTTGTGGGTGACCTGAAATTTCCTGGGTTGCACTGATAGCAGTGTTAGTGCATTTGAGCTGCAATAATTTGGTCCTGCTGCATGTGCTATTATGAGATGACTTTAATTGGTGAGTGATATGAAAATTCTTACCATATTATATTTAGATGCACTTAAGCAGAATTATACAGCTACATCTATAATGATATCTTCAAATTCGACTATGCTTTTAGGGGCTTATTCATCAAAGTGAGAATTCAACCATCGAAGTGAGTTCTCATCACTTTGGGTTGCTACTCTCTGATTCTCTACTCATTCGCTAAATAGAGGATTGCCGTAGCCAAGTTGCGACTGTGTCACTAGCTGTCTCTTCCACAGTGTGGCAAAGTCAGTTAGACAACAGGAGCCCTGACATCAGCTCCCTGATTCGCCAGTTCAATCTAGTGAAAAAAAACTGATGAATGCGACTCAAAACACCTTGTTTTAAATCACTTAATGAACAGATGAATTACCTGTGCACCTGCACGTAAAATGGTACAAAGTGCTCTGTAAGCTGTCAAATTAGTCTCATATTCACCACATCGCAGAGTTTGTTGAATACCCAAATATGGGGAAGTGGCAAATAAATGTAAATTCATACCTTTACAATTCTGTATTTTTATGAATAAGCCCTCTAAATGTCTTTTTATTATGTTTTCACATCAGATAATTTCCTATATTCCATGTGAGATCTGACTGCAAGCGCTAGAAGAAAATAGTGCAATTCAGATGCCGCTACTAACAGATATTATCAGAAAATAGTAGTGTGAATTTTATTCATTAATCTAACACAAAATTAGCAAAAGCTGCAATCATTTCTTCCATTGCTTACAGGCTCATGTACAAAAAGACCAGGCGGTTCTTTGTAATACGGTATAATGCACCAATAATCAAAATCAGATTAGTTACCTGTGGAGGGATCTGTAACGGCTTGGCTGGTGATGCCAGATGGGGGATCCTGGAGCTGGTATGTTGCAGTAGTTGATGGTGCCGTCGGGCTGGTGTTACTGCTTGTCATGTAATGTGAAGGATATGGCGAGCTGTTATAATACTGTGCATACTGGCCCTGGCCGAAGCTGGGATAAGATGGATATTCCTACCACACAAAAAGCAACAAGATTTCTTTTTTAGTGAAACATGTTACTACTTCATAAAATAAATTCCAAGACATAACTGCAAACACATGTTGACCACTCAGCGTCTTTTCATGAAAATCTTAATGCACATGGAAAACATTGGCTTGTCTCGATAGTGCATATAAATAGATAACTGCGCTGGATTTCAAGGCTTATTTACACCACAAACGTATGATACATCACAGATATGAATTAACGATTCACATAGAAGCAGCTATGCCAGACAGATGGTACCTCCTAACATCAATTACAGAAACTTTTATTTAAAGTTTATCTGTCACTGACAGAATGAAATGTGTTTTGGGGGTTTTAAGATAGCAGACAAAAGCAATTTAGATGTTGGAAGAGCCATGTTAGGCTAAAGACAAAATAGATGAAAACATAACTACGTGGAAGAGAGAATAGAATGTATTTGCCTTGTTGAAATGGTCCTTTTTCTTTTTGACATTTACCTGCTGGGAACTATTAAATCCAGTTGAATTTGTAAGGGAATTACTTCCTGAGTAGATTCCCGATGCTGTGGTAAAACTGCTCCCTGAAAAGAAAGAAGAACATGCCTCAAATTACTGAAATGAGTATGCACAGACCTCCCAGACAGCAACATCAAGAGGCTCCATGTATACTTCTGAGTTCCAAACATGTCTGGCAAAGTAAAAAATGATTTGACTTAAAAACACTGTCATGCTGAAAAAGCTACTTATTTAAGTGGATATTACATTCGAGTCAGGCCTACCTGTCTCTGATATCCAGCCAAATGATCACAGGCAGGACACATGCATTTGCATCCCTATATTTCTGTTTACTTTGAGGAACCTAAACATGACATTATGAAGAGGGCTGAAATTTTACAAAGTAAAGAATAGAAGGTAAAAACAGATCCGGTTGAATTCCAGTGTTATAAATATAAGCTTGTTTGCTCTATTTTTGATAACTGCATGAATGAAATCTTTTTTTATAAGGACATACTGCATGCAAGAATGAATCACGGGAGATACCAGAAATCAGACTGACATACTGAGGGGATTGCTCTAAAGAACATTCAATTTAACTGTGTGATCAGAGACATTAAGACATTAAAGAGTTGGTAGAAAGATGTGAGGAAAATAATAGATCACATGATCAACTGCCATAGGAGAGGGGCTACAAAAGTGATAGAGTTCTAAGTGGAAGGCTTTTTGGCTTGGAAACAGGTATGGAAAGATTTTACTTATGCCTTCATCTTCTGTGGCGCTGTACATAATAAGGGGGACATATAGGATAACACAATACATGGAATACAAAGTTTGCAACATGGTACATTGCAAAGCAACAATAAGAATAAAACACCCTGCACACAAGAACTTACAATCTAAGGGGATTGTTTTTTGTATTGTACAATGAACTGTTTGTGGCTGATGCTAGGGGCAGGTATACATGATCTTTGTATTATTGGCATAACATTGTGTATATTTTATATTTAACTGGGTTAAATTTCACATTGTATTTTATTTGTCTTTATTGTATATATACAGTATCTATATCTATCTATCTATCTATCTATCTATCTATCTATCTATCTATCTATCTATCTATCCCTATCTATCTATCCATCTATCTATCTATCTGTATCTATCTATCTGTATCTATCTATCTGTATCTATCTATCTATCTATCTATCTATCTATCTATCTATCTATCTATCTATCTATTTTTCTATCTATCTATCTGTAATGCAATACACTCTGTGATCAGCTTTTTTAAAATAGGATCAGGAAATAACAGGATGACAAAAGTGTTGTATACTAATAAAAATAATGTATTTCATTTCTGAGCCAACAAACTCAAATATTTACCTTGATAAAATGAAAGATTATTGGGAATATTAAATGTCTGTTGATTTTTTTTTCTTGGCACATTTTCTACTGCAGCAAACCTTTTAGCAGTTAGCAAAAAATGTACATCTAAAAATAAACAGAATTTTTTTTTTTTCTAGCTGAAAATTCATTGGCAACATAGGGAGATTAGCCATCTGCGCCTTGATTCTGATAAAGACATACTTCACAATGTCTTTACAGAATCCTGGAGTTTCACTTCCTGTGGTCACATATCGCTCTTGCAAAACACATCTGCCATCTTTCTCTTTTTTTTTTCCCCACCTTCTCATTTTTCTTTTATTCGTTCAAAGAGATCAAACCTCTTGGATGTAGCCAATGAGCAAGCTAAGATTTTGCAGCTTATCCTATCTGCACTAATCAGAAGTAAGTTAGTTTACCTGCAGTGTATACACTGACCACTGAATACATTATTTCACAAGGGAAGTTTATATTGGTGTTTACCAGGCTTCAATCACAATAAAGTATCTTATGTCATCAGCTCCTTTTTTCTCTTTGCAAACTTTGCTACCATAAATAAGTTAACTTGAACAATTTTAGAAACATACAAAAGTACCAAATAGACACACTGAGCAAGGCTAAACAATGTCCAATTATTTTTTTCATAATGAAGAATCTCAACCTACAGTATGTCCAGAATATAAGTAATGTCACACTGTAAAAATTTCCTATAGTGAGAAATTATATAAGAATGCACTTGCTCATCAACATTAGGGATTACACTAGTCAATTTCACTGCTTCAGTGAAGCAGTGGGAAAAAATATCTAGAGGAAAAGTGTACATGGGCTCCTTTGACAGGATAGTCACTGGCCAATGCTGGTATCTGTGGTTTATATTGTTTTATATTAATTAATTTATATAGCACTAATATATTATGCAGCGCTCTACAGAGATTCATCATTCACTTCAGTCCCTGCCCTGTGGAGCTTACAATTTAATTTCCCTATTCAGTCACACACACAATGAACCTTTGTAGTATGTTTTTTGGATTGTGGAAAGAAACAAGAATAACCGGAGGCACCGCAATTGTGATTGTACTAGCAAGTTTAAGAGGACTAAGAGCTAAATGGTAGTCAAATTTAGTTGCAATAGTCAGTAGAAATCCTCAACAGGAGCAATTGTTTATAGAGGTTTAGTAACCCATTGCAACCAATCCGCAGTTAGCATTCAGACTTCTAGGGGGGAATTCACCATTGAGTGAAGTGAGCTCCGAATCCTTCGAATGTCCTGCACATGGACATCAGCGAATGCTTTAAAGGGATTCCAGTCTCGGCGGGACCAAAAGAGTTGCCTTTAAAGCGTTCACTGATGTCTGCGTGCAGGACATCAGCGAGTGCTTAACACCATGAGCGAAGTGAGCCAAAGGATTCAGAGCTCATTTCGCTCAATGGTGAATTCCACCCCTAGTTTCCCTGTACCAGTAAATGATAACAGTTAATTGGTTGCTGTGGGTTACTAGACCTCTTTAAGATTGCCCAGTTGATTAATTCCCCTGAGTGTGTTTGCTTTAGTGATTTTACTACTACTGCAGTTAGAGGCTTGTGATTTTGCTAAAGTTTTTTTTTTTTTTGATAGTTTGGTCATTGTAAAATGCTTTCCTTTTCAAAACTTGCAGCTACTAAAATCACAGAAGAATGTCACTAAAATCACACCATAATTGCAACAAGTGTAAGCTGAGATTTGGCTGGAATTTGTTGAAGTGATTTCCCTGCTTCTGCTATGTTAATATAACCTCTTAGTTTTCTATTCCTAGTATTTCTGTAACCCAGATTTAATGATTTCTTAAAATGTTGCACAGAATATTTACATTTTCAAAACTGTGCAAGAAAGTAAATGAAAACCTTATGCTTAAGCACAATAGTGTTTATTTTTGAACTCATATTATAGAATAATGCATTTCTGGTATTCCATTTTAAGCAACAGCAGAATGAACAATCTTCAAGTGGTAAGAAATGTGAATTGAATTCCAGCTGTTGGCAATAGAGGTGCAAGATTTTTAACAATGGCACCTTCCCAAAACAAACTCAAGCTACAGTAATGATAAGCCAAAATACAGACACCATCTAAAGACTTTGACTGTGATTCAGAAACAATTATGATAATACCATAATTGCTTTTAAAAAGGTGGTGTGCAGGGGTCAAAAACAAGACCTTGAAAAACTGAATTACAAGCACATTATCAATAATTTATAACTCCTATTGAACGACGAAAATAAAGCAGCATTTTAGTCCCTGACTGTCTGCGGGCAGTTTAGTTATAGATACCATGCGTTCACCATTAATAGTTAGAGGTCTCCAACCCGTTGCTGTACTGATTTAATAGAATGTTCTTTACCAAGAATAAGTCTTTAGGAGTCAACAATAATTGAGTGACTTTACATCAAACCTTAGCATCTGTTGCAAGTTTCAATATAGGTGATTTACTGGAAGGAATATGAATAAAATTCTCCTTTATTTAAAAAAAGCAGATGGTAATATTTACAGCTATGTTGGGCTTTAGAAATGGTGAAGGCTACTGTTGGCAACAAAGACCATATTGTTGACATTGACATTTAAAACATATTTTGATTTTTTTTTTGACATTAGGTAGTTCAAGTGTACCTATCACCTCAAAACTAATACTAATTTAGGTTGTACTAATGAAATAAACATTTTTCTAAATATATGTATTAAAGAATGTACCTTTATACAGCATTTCTCTCTGTCATCTTCCCTGTCAGCCTGACTTTTCTTTCCCGAGTCGGGTTGGGTGGGGCTAAATGATGATTGACATTGTAGCTCCTCCAATCAGATCCCGTAAATCACAATCTAGCAGGGATCTGATTGGAAGAGCAATAAAGTCAATCATTTAACCCCTCCAAACTCAACTCAGGAAAGAAAAGGCAGGCTGATAGGGAAGATGACAGAGAGAAATGCTGTATAAAGGTACATTTTTTAAATATATATATACAGTATACAGTATACTGTATATATATATATATATATATATATATATATATTTTTTTTTTTTACAAAAACATTTAGAACCTAAATTAGTATTAGAGTTTTGAGGTGACAGATGCACTTTCATAACCAGCAGCACTAGTCAAGACTTTCTCAGAATGTTACCCACAGAGGCACAAAGCAAACTGTGAAGCTGCAGTTACCCAAGCACACTTGCTCAGGCAGAAACTTTCTCTGATTCACTATTCTTTCTTCACTTGGTAGTCCTTTTTGTAGCATCCATAGACAGATATTCAATGCCATTATCTGCCAGGCATCTAGATAACTCATCATTTGCATTAAGCCAGTGCCTAAAGATAGAACTACTTCCAGTCCCCTATCTCAACTAACATGTAGTTGCAAACAAGAGTTCCTATCCTTCTGATTCAGTGTAACATTTAATCTTACTCCTATTTTCTTCTCCTTGTTCTTTTTCCCCATCTTTCTACTAATCCTAGATTTATAATCTTAAATAGACTGTTGTTAATTTATATTCCAAAGCCAGGAGGGTGATGATTTCTACTAACATTGCAGAACTGCATTCTCATGGGCAGACAGTTCTGGATTTTCCTACAGACATGAAAGCCAGAGCCCATAGGTAGCTCAGATGGAAGGGCGTCTCTCTCCTTGTCAGGGACATAGGTGGAGGGATCAGTGAGGAATAAGGAGCTAAGCATTCTGTGCCTGTAAGCTCCAGAGATTTAAATATTGCAATAAAGGCAAGATAAATATTTCATCCGAAGATTTTGACTGTTCTGAAATGTGCAATAGCATTACAAGTGCAGCTGAAGACATAATGAGTGACAACATTTTTAGATGTGCCCCATGGACTTAAATGCTTTTTATTGTTTTTTTTTTTTAACATAGGATTTGTCAATTTTAAAAACTGATTCTAAACTGAAAAAATATAATTAAATGTATGCCTATAAGATATGAAGATATGTGAAGACAGAACAGGACACTGGTGGCATCAAACTTCAGAAGAATTCAATTTAAGGGATTTGAATTAAAAAAATCCTTCAATATGGCATAAGTTTGGTGACATTGCTGGACACCGGACAGACAATGAAAAAAAGGTAAGGGTTAATATGAAGTACAGAGAACTCTAATTTCAAAAAGAAATGTATCTGCTCAAAATACTAGTTAGCCGTTGTTTAGATCATCTGTGCATCATAATCTGCTCAAGTAGCTGTCATTTTTATTTTAAGTTGGTAAAATGGTATTTGGACTACTACAATAAAATATATAGGATTTCATAAATTGTAAACATTGGGTAATTCTGGGTGAGAATTGTAAAACAATAAAGTCACATTACACATTGATTTGTCTCAGCAGTATATTTTTGTTGCCCATTTTTCCAAAAATAAATATTAAAAGAAACATGTAAAACGACAGTTCTCTTTTGAAATGTTTTTACTGAGAATTTGTCAGTTTTTTTTGTAATTCCTACTGCATTTTTTTTATAACTTTTGTGTTTTAGGCGTGGCTGGAAAACCACTTTATGCCATCTTTGGAGTGGCAAAAAGTATCCAGCGAAACACAATTAGAAATATTCCGTTTTTGTTTCGCTCAATAATTGGCAATGATACGCTGAAAAAAAATATAGAACATACAGGCAAAATGACAAAATCTTAGAAAGTATTGAAAATGCAGCGCAGTATTCCATTCTTTTATGCAGTCATCTGTAAAATAAACCAGTTCTTTGTACTGGACTTGAATTCGTTTGAAAACAAGTTAGAACATTGCAACAGCATAACAGATACAGGACAGGCTGCACAATTTTATGTTAAAATAACCTGATCCTTTTCATATATATTCTCTTTTTATAGTAAGTGCACCGGTTACCTGCTCATTGGAAAAGTTTCACTTAAAAATAACTTTAAAATAAATCAGAAAATTGCCTAGAAAATGCTAGTTTAAAAAAAAAAAAACTTTAGCTTTTTTTCTTTTCTTTATGGGTTAAAACATAGGTCGCACACTGAGATTTTGAACAGAAGTTCATTTGCTCACTCTAATCAGCCTCCTAGCCATGGGCTATGTCTATCATCAGTGTACAATATATGTGGCAGAAGTTAGTGCAGTCCTCTAGGGGAAAGTCTATGAAGGCCAGATGGACTCTTTAATCCCAGATCTTTCCCCTTCCTACATTTGCTGCTGTTCAGCTCTGTTTTTAAAATGTCTTTCTCGGTTCCTGGACATTAGGCACAAGCATAAAGCACTTTCTTAAAAAAAAAATGTTTTCATTCTATCCTTTTATTTTCTTCTAAGAATTCCTTGAAAAAAATGACAGAAGAAATGCAACATAAAAATGATCTAGGCACCAATATCAGATATTACCAAAACAACACAAACTGTATATTTGGCTAGCTATGCAAGATACCCAGGAAACAAAGAGAATGTTCTGCTTCATAGTGTTATAGATATATCATGTTTGCATAGTTTGCCAAAGCCAGTATCTTTGTATCCCTATAAGTAGTATTACTTATATACGCATTTAACTTGCAAATGAATGTACTTGTATTAACACGAGCACAATTTAGCAAACTAGAGTTATCGCTGTCTCCTTGGAATTGTTTTTTTTTTTTATTTGTAGCAAAAGAGAATATTTGACAAGCTAAATAATGCATATTTTTAGAAATATTATTTAATTCAGAAGCAATTGAAAAAAAATGTTATTTTTCTATCTTAATAGTAGGAAAATAATTCTAAAGGGATATTTTCAATAAAAAAAAGGTTTTTCTTGAGCCTTAAAAGAGTGTACACTGTTTAGTAAAGTAGATTTACTTTTATTTTATAAAGTTATAGACATTTTAGTGCTTGTTAAGGGATGATGATCTAATTCTTCTTTACTAGAACAGCAATGATTCTCACTTTATGACTGTGATACAGGCCATCTTTATAGCAGAAATAGACATCACCTGACTCACCATTGTTTTCATCAGTGTGACCTGGTAAGTATATCATCATGGTGTTTAAAGATAGGAGTAATGGCATAATATCTGTTCTAATAACTTTGGTAAAGTGCGAAGAAAGCCTAGAAACTGTAGCCCACTAATTTGGCAACTCTGACAACTGTACTGGGCATATTTTACTGTGAGAAAACACCTATTCCTATGTTAAAACACATCTAGAAAAGTAGCCATGCCTTTATTTGTAGTGTCCCACAGAAATCAATGGGTTGTAGGTTTAAAGGCTCTAATTTTAAAGACTTATTTTTAAAGCAGTAAAAGGGCTCGTGTATCATTGTCCTTGGAGGCGAATTCAGATTCAAAAAATGGTACAAAGGGTTAAATGACAATTTTATAAAAACTACATATCTTTTACCTTTTTATAAACAATAGCACTGTGCTGTTTTTGAATGTGGCAGAAGTGAAATAGGATTATTGCAAAACAGAGATGGCAATATCTCTTTAAATAGCTACATAAATTGTTTCCATTTCAACCATCTGTAATGCCAATCACACAAAGTGTCCACACTTAAGGGAATTTGTATCAGATGGTCAGCCCTGCAAGAGTGAAGTGGCGAGACTAACAGTTCAAAGGTAAAGGTCTCTCCCCAGTTTGTGAAAAGCTCAAGATCAATATACATTAAGGTCCTCTAGACATCAGTGATATTTCTTTTAGTTAATAGACTATCAACAACCATAAAAAGTTAAATTAGGTGACACAAATCCTGTTGGGGGTATGAAGTAACCTTGAGTTTTTGGAACAATTGTACGAGAATTAAAAATAAATGAAAGAAAACAGAATTTTAGTGCGTGAACGTATGTGAAAACTATATGTTCAACAACATGGGGAATATCAACAAAGAGAAAAAAGCAACACAATGAAATATAGATTAATAAGGCTGTAAAAATCAATTACCAGTTTTTTTGTATTTCATACTACGCTATAATTAGATCTGTTTCAAAACAATCTCATAGCATTTACCATCAATAATTTGCAAAATACAACATATTTCTTACATTACAAAATATTTGCAAAAAGTCATAAGCAACATTTACTAATATGCTCCTACTGCTTTAACCGGGGGAAAAAACACTTGGAACACTAGACTATAACTGTCTCATCAAACATTCTCGTATATATTCTGTCAAGAACAGTAAAACAATTTTGGCGAGTCATATTAATTAACATAGTTAGCAGGAACTCAGGGCACAGAATGCAGTCTTGAGATTTATAATCCTGTACAAATAATTTACAAAAATGTAATGTAAGAGAAATTACAACATAACAGGGGATGCTGAGACTGGAGTTCAAACATCTGAATGGTTAGGAGCGTGACATATCTGCATTAAGTTAGCTAAAGAAAATAATGGTTCATGTTTCTCATTGGTCTTTTAAAAAGTCTTTATGCCTTATTATTGTAGTTTATGATGGCGTCTACACATATTCCAGTATTGTCCCTATCCACCAATTGCTTCCCCTACTCATCACTCCCATTTTCATCTTGATTCTCTCAATACTATATTTTTGCTATGCCAAAAACCATTAAATTATCTGCATAACTTTATCAGAAAAACAATTCCAGAATCCACTTCTCTCAAGTTTGCAATTCCTAAGAAATAATGCATTTCATTCTTCAGACTTCTTTTCTCCTTTAAATATACTTACATTTTTGCCTTACTGTGGCAAAAAACAAAACAAAACACATACCATTTTGTGCAATAGGCCCATCAATTGTTGACGCTTTGCAAAGCTTTTGAAAGTGGCAAATTGCAAGAAACTATATCCACATTTGTTTTGTAACAGTCTACTGCTTACAAAAATACACACAGAGGTTGCAACCAGCAGTCAATAGAATACAACTGCATGTGTTTAGTAATGGTCACTACTGCCCTGCCTTGTGGCTTTAACCTCATGTAACAAAACACCAGGTGCTGCCTTAGTGGGTTATTCACTAAAGTCCGAATTGTTGCGCATATAATGAGAATATTGTCGCAGTCGTGTCTTTATAATGAGAATATTGTCGCAGTCGCGACTTTATTATGGGAAAATTGTCACAACCATAACATTAAAAAAATTGTTGCGACTTTACAATGGGGAAATTGTAGCAGATTTACTATGGGAATCGCTGTTTGAGAATTTGACAGTTGAATTTGCACCTAAGTGAATAACCCCCTATTAGTCTTAGTACCCAGCTAAATAAACAGAAACAATCTAGTTTTGCATAGATGATATTAACCTACCTTGCATTTGATAGCTATATGGTGCTTGTCCAGGCTGAGGTGCACTGAAGCTTGAGCCATAGCTAAGAAATCCTGTTTGTCCAGGAGATTGTGGCTGTGATAATCCACCTTCAGTCTTGATGCCTGCCCATAATGCGCCTAAATCAGTTAGTAACATCAGATGTGTGTATGCAACCACAAGTATTCAGAATAGCTACCTTAAATTGTCATTGTTTTTATCACTCATAAATTTATTTACAAGGAATAGCATTTTTAAAGATATTTTAGGGTTAAAAATACCGTTGCTTAAATGGTAATATATTAATAGTCTCAACAAGATGACATAATAAAATATAACAAAGAGCAATAAGGCATGAACAGTTAGAGGTACTTCCATGATTCAAAACTACCACACTGCAGAGGAAGGGATTATGCTATGTTCATGGCTGACTACTTATCATCATTATGATTGGTTGCAAACGTCTGTAGATTTCTACTGCCATTTAGGAGTCATAGAAATCTAAGGGTTGTATCTCCAGTCTGCACTCCTGCATTGTGAACAGCATGTATTATGTAAAACAAAGAGACATTAGAAATTACAATGCCTCACATCATCAATTGCTGACCCAAAAAGGTGCAGACAAATTGATAACCTGATTTTACAAATGTGAATCTTATAAACTAAACATATGAATGGAATATTTCTATATCACTCAAGTATTAAATGTAAAGCAAGGAAGTCAACCTCCATTCCTGTAAAGACCAGTTACTATCTAAGGATCTTTTGACTTTAGCTATATAATCCCCCTGATTTTAAACCATCAACAATCTAAGACATACTGACTAAGGAACAAAAATTGTTTGGAAGCCCTGTGTAAAATATAGCTCTCAGAACAATTATAATGTTATAATTACACATGTGCTTCTAGCCTTTCAAGGCTTAAAGAGGCCATTCATATATCACATCCCTAGTATTAATTTTTAGAACATTTTGGAAGAGAATTTAAAGTTGATGTTTGTGACCTTCTTTTTTCTGGTAAGAAGATAAGGGGTTATTCACTAAAGTCTGAATTGTTGGGTACAGGTGCGAATTCGTCAGAAAAAGACAGTTGCAATAGGTTGCTACTGTCGAGGTTGAGTCTTTATAATGATAATATTGTCGCAGTCGCGACTTTACTATGGTAAATTGTTGCAATCTTAACTTTAAAAAATTGTCACGACTTTATAATGGAGAAATTGTTGCGGATTTGCTTTGCGAATCCGCTGTTTGAGAATTCAACAGTCGAATTTGCAATTAGTGAATAACCCCCAAGAAGTTTTGGAACAGGAAATTCTATGTGTCAAATAATTTCCTTCCCAAATCTGCTTCACAAAGACATGGAAACCATCAAATAGACTTCTGGGTGTTTTTAAAGCACACTTTTCTGATCTGCTAACCAGTAAACCTGTATAGGTGATGTAGTTCCAGAAACACAAATACAGTTTGAAGCATTGCAATTTGCAACCATCTTTGAAAACCTTTAATAATAATAAATAAATAAAGCTAATTTAAACCAATTGTTGCTAGGTTCCAAAAAAATAAACAAGATCATTTTTCACTCATCAAAACAAACAACTTTATTGTAAAACATATGCAATAAAAAGTGTTATTAAAATGTTGATGCAAATGAAAGCTATATGTTACACTATTGTCAAGCATGACATATAGTCTAGGGGAAATATAACTACTGGAACATTACCCAGTCTAATGGCACTGAAAGATGAAAGATAGCTGCATCAAAGTTCCCTCTGACCTGGAAACATTTTCATTTGATGCACAGAGCAGGGTTGAAGGGATGACCTATGTAGTCATGAGGAAACATGTTCAGACTGCTTTACTGTTCGTATTAAAAAATCACCGCCATTTATAAAGGCAGAGTGCAATTACACAATGTTCAGGGGCATCTTTGTCAGGTTGTGTGATTGTACTCTGATTTACTAAATGGAATGAGGGCACCATTTACACCAAATGTTGAAAAAAATCACCACCATTTAACATTAGATAATACATATTCATGACTTGCTTAAAAAGTCCTATAAAGTCAAAAGTATTTTCAAATTAAAAATGGGACAATTTTAGTACATCAAGTGTATATCTGGAATTGCATAGTAAAATGCCAATGTCCATAAACACCTGTAGAATATCAAATACAAACTGGGTGTTTTATTTTTTCCCACTGTTTTATTAATATAAGTGACACAGTTCAGTGATATGCGCAGCACACTCCTCATGTTATGCACACTATGCAAATTATGTATGTTTCAAGATTGTTACAATATTTGTCCTCACTTCTGCTGGAAGATTATTTCACAAATTTGTTACACTCAAGACAGTCACTCTAAAGATGCCTTTCAGTTTTTTGCATCCTAATTTCAGATTGCACCATAAATAATTATGTAATACCCCAAAAGAGTAGTTTAGCAACACTTGAGGATCATCAGTCTTTAACATCATTCAAATCTTTGGGGGGAATTCATGAAGCTCCGAAGTGAGGCGCGTTGTGTTCGCCTCACTTCGGTACAACTGACATGCGCAGGCTGATGTCCTGTACGCGGACATCAGCATGCGCATTAAATGGATTCCCCTCCCGGCGAGGAGACTCGAGTGCT
>WMED01013667.1:0-14322 GCA_019650415.1 Pipa parva | reverse complement strand
ATCCCATTTAGAGTCTGTACTTACAGTATTATTGAGAACATTGTCCCAAGTCAATGATTGTAACGGCATATTTAAGCTGACTGAATTTAGCCTTTCTAAAGTGAAAAGTTTTAGTGGTCCCACGACAGTAAATCCCATTAAAGGTCAACTGGAAATCTTTTCTTACACAATCTTATTCTTATGCTCAGAAAAAGAGAACACAAACTAAGGTATTTTTGTAGTCAAAACCAAAGTGATATCCCTCTCCCAACCAATAGTTATTTGTAATTATTTTAGCTATTATCCTAGTTCTTTAAAATATATCATTTTTATTCAAAGTGATGCACCTTAAAGCACATGATTGAAATGTTTTATTCCCAAGCCATATCTTGAGATAAATTCACAAAATATTTCATTTAAATGAATGCCAATCCATTCCATGTTATTACCGTCATTTGTTTTAAATGCAGAGCAGTCTTTGTGTGTTAAAATACAATTTTTTGCAATGAAAGGAAAGAATCATCTCATTTTTTACTTGCTGTATTAAAAGACTGCTTTTCTTCATAATCAACTGTGATATAAACGTGTGGCTTTTCTCTGGCCACAGTTTAATACTTGTGCTACAGGACAGTGAGGATGCATTCCTGTTGGCACATTTCCAGGTAACTAGTCCATAAATCATATTTTGGTATGTAGGTCATTTAGTAGTGAGAATAATGGGTTTTAAAGGAAGTCTAAAAATCCAAACTCAGTTCCACCAAGGATCAGGATGATTAATAACGTATGCTTTCAGAAATGATTTAAGAATTCAGAACAAATATGAAAAATGCATTTATTTCAACAGATAAACGTCATCTGAAAAGGCCATTATGAATTTAACCATTCATGCAGCATCATATTCAGTTGAAGAGTAAATGGAAACCATATGCAATACAACACTGGATTTTTTTTATTGCAGATTATTACCAACAGATGTGATCTCTTTTTCCCACGAACATGCTAAACAGTCTTAAGTTACTGTACAAGCAATGCCGTCTGTAGACAATTATTAAAACATTGAGGGCTCCATCTAGTGGATTATTCTTGTTGATAGCTTCATGGGGCTATTTCTCTTATTATTATAAAAGTAACCTTTAGTTAGTCTAAGTGGATTACATATTATTTACTTATTTATTAGCTAAAATGACCATACAACACCTACCAGCAATCAGCAGCCAACGCAAGAAACATTTCTGATAGCATATGACTTACTTCTTTTTTGATTTGAATTGTGCTTCAAGGAACGACAAATACTGCATGGTATCCAGAATGTTGCTGTACATATGTGTATTTACTACTGCTTTACAGCATATTGCTTCATTTCAGGGGCAGAAAGCATTTTGCTTACAGTTTGTGCCTGTTTGCTCATTCATTATTCTTTGCAGTTATTTCCACATTGTTTTACAAACTATTAATGAAAGATGCTATCAAAAATGAAAATATACCTTGGAGGTAAATGAACACTTTCTCTTCTCCAGTTGGCTCTAGCTTAAATGGTTTGATAAAATGAACAATGATGAATTCGGGCAATAGAGATTATTCTTTCAATAAGTAATATGCCTCTATGTTGGCTGTGATATACCCTGTAGTTTCTCCTGCTCACTGTGTTTTTTCTATTTCCCAACAATACTATCACACCGATACATGCACACAGAGACAGGTACATACAGGCACACAGCCAGACAAACACAGATGAGGACAGACAGTCAACCCACACATGATCACAGACTTGCGATCACAGACAGGTACACAGACAGGTACAGAGACAAACAGACAGGCACACATGTGTATAAACACAGACAGAAACAGGCACACACAAAGATACACATACACTATATAATGTCTTTCTTGGAAAAAGAGGCTGCTTATTGGTCCAGAGAAGGGGCTCACTCCTATCTGAGCTTTTCTTTAGACTGTTGACTGAATTTCTAGTTTGTAAGAATGCCCCTTTTAGTTATTATGGAGCAATGTATTGCTAGCTTTAAATGTCTTGAATTATGCATGCCCTGATTATACTGATATGTAAAATAAATGATTTAATACAAATGGTTTGGGTGATATTTCCCTTGTTCACTCTAACAGCAGCTAGGCATAAAGTCTGTATAAGAACTATTGGTTCTCTGTAACTGTAATTGTAACTGGGTTTAAGGGGTGTGGGCAACTTGTCAAATGATTGGGGAGCAGGAAGAATGTTTTAGAGAGTGAAACCCCTAAGTATAGCAGCAACCACCCCTTTAACAACCCAGTTAAGCAGCCATTTTCCTTTAAGCACAATTCATGTAACATTTAGGGGGTTATTCATCAAAGTCCGAATTTGCCTTGCATAGTATCTCCTACTCTGTTCACATCAATACGATTAGGAAGTCGTGAATTAACTTCTCCTTATTCATGTAGCAGCAGACAGCATCGGACACCATTGCATGCGTAGTGCGACGTAGTCAGTCACACAATAGTAGGATGAGAAGTCATGCGGAGTGAGGAGAATTCCTCCAGTGAAGGCCAGTGACTTCAGTTACATCATATTCCACTAACTGTAAATAAATGAAAAATACTTATTTTTATGTCACCTTGTGCCTAGTTCATGTTTAGTAGTAGACTAATTTAGTCACAGTTACCATTGTTAGTTTTGAATGAATAGTCGCCTTATGCAAAACTGGAGCGCTGCCATCAAACCCCTCCCTTAATTCACCACTCTGATCTGGTGAAGGCAAACAGATGAATTCAGAGCAGTATCTGCCCCTTCGACAGACTCCATCGCATGCTGAATAGCTGAATTACCTGTGCACACGAACGCAAATTGATGCGAAGGGCTCCGTAAGCCTGCGACTGGAGTAAGCATCAGAACTGGTCGTGAATTTGTTACATCGTAGAGATTGTTGAATAAGCGGAGTTGGAGAAGTCACGAATAGACGTGAATATGGGCACATATGTCACTGTTTGGACTTTGATGAATAACACCCAGATCTATCTTGAGAAAAAGTCAGAACAAAATAAACAGTTGTTTTACTCGCAACACTGGTACCAGTGCTCTGGCCACCTCTTAGCAGTGTCTCATAATGGAAAAAAACTTGATTGTAAAGTTTTGTTTGGTAAAATATCGAATGAAAAAATCTCATGATATTTACCGACTATACTCGGAAAAGCATAAGGGCTTTTCTGAGTTTATTATATTTTTTGTAGTGTTGAAAAGTTTTCCCTATTACACTAGTGATACTTTTCCCCGACCACCCTTTCATATTTATCTTTTTCAGTATACTAATTCTGATTAATTCATTTTTTTTCTCTCTGTGATATTTGTAAATTGGCAAACATGGCAAAAATGACTTGGGGAAAATCAGTAAAGTAAATGGGGAAAAACATTGAAATATTTGAAATATTCATTTCATGTTTTCTTTTCCTGTTCGGATAAATCATCAACAACAACAAAAATTACGCCCACAAATTAAGCAGCTAAATATTTCTGAATGATATTAGCATTTCAGAACTGCATAAATAATAGAGAACATACTTGTTCATTAATAATTAATTACAGGTAGTTTACCACCAGCATCAGTATTTGGACTCTAGCAACAAAAACAACACGAAGCATTTGTTTATGCTTTCAGAAAAGTAATGGAAGTGTGCATCAGTTTTATATGTTTACAAAGATTGGATGGCTTAACTCCATTAACTGTCTAACTGAACCATTTCTAATGGAGTGTCAAGTTTGGAAAGTGTTGCTTATGCCCTGGTAATGAATAGCAAAGATAGACCAAGTGGTGCTAGTTTAGAATCTTGTGAGAGATAAACTCCAATAAAATAGGGAGAAGACAGAGCTGTGTTGATGCTTTTAAACTCCCATATAAACAAAACACCCATATGCATTATGCTTCCAACAGCTGCTGCAAGCATGAATCTATCATGGCAGTAGGCCAATAATCCACAACACAGCACCAGCTAATTTACATTTTAGCGCAATTAGATCTAGCATAATCACTCTGCTTCTAGGCAGCCACACAATAAAATTTGCTTGAGAAGATTATGACATCATCTTAAATACCACAGCAAGTGTTAAACTAACATAAGGGCAAGAATATTGTGCAGCAAAAGAATCCATTTTATATTAGCTCATAAAATGAAGTCAGCTAGGTTTTTATGATTAGTTATGATAAGGAGTAAATGTGCACCACATAAAATAGTTTATACCAAGTTGTTTTTTAAGGAGGGGAAAGAACCAATTGAAAATATGTGTTAGGCTTGGCATCAAAAGGGGTCTGACCTTTACAAAGTTTCTTATCACTTTTTAACCATATACATAAAACAAAACAGGCAATGTTCCATTTCATTTTAAATCCTCTTTCCAGCATTTAAATTAATGGTTCTGCCACAACTATAACAGCAGACATGCAAGTCCTATTTACTACTCCACATCACAGAGCCATTGTTTAGTATTACCCATTCCCACCCTCATAAACTGTTAGTTAATTTCCTGAGACACAGTTCTTCCAAAAGTATGCATTGTAGGGGAATCACAAATGGCATTTATTAAAATTATTAAATAAAGCACAGAGCCTGGATTCTGTTATTGGGATAATGCGACCAAAATTAAGATGTTAACAATAGTAAAAGTGACCACATATAATACCACTATTATTTTTAACATTTTAAATTTGGGCCATATTTAATAATGAAAAAAAAAACTATTTTGCCTTTTTTCAAAAATTTTTTTTTAGAAAATAATTTGTAGGGTTTTTTGTAGGGTTTGCCACTTTTCAAAAGTTTGGGTGCAAATTTGCTATTTATACCTCACCTCTGTCCCCCAGGAAAGAACAGTAACCAAAAGAAAAAGAGCTGATTATGATGTTGGTAAATACATTTAGGTAAGTATAAAAATAAAATAACTTGCAGCAAATAAACAGCACTAATTAAAATGTATGGCAAAATATGAGAAGAAGAAGAAATCTGGTAATGGGAGTTTTTCATTCTTTTACAATTTTCAACCAATTTGCCCATTTATTTAACAGTTTTTCTATCACTCATGTTTTTTTTTCCCAGTTTTTTTCAGTGCAGTTTTATTATTTTATAATTATATAATAGTTTAATGTGTAACAGTATTTATCATTATCAAAATCAATTTTTTAAAACCAGGAATAAACTATTTCTATTTTTTTATGGAGTCTTTGTAAACTGCAAAATGGAAAATTAGTTGGTTCAAGAAAACAAGCATTTTTTTTCTATTTCAATTTCATTTGGATTTTTTTCTAATTTAATTTTATACATTTTGAATAAGTCCAGTAACACCAGAAGAAACTTTATTCCTACATACTACTGGTAAATATATTATCTCCAAAAGTGAAGTCTTAAATCAGATTATTTTGAGTTTTTTTTTTCTTCCTTCCATTTGTAGTAATCTGATCTGATCTGTAAACAAATTTCCAACTAGTTTTGTTGCTACCTATGAAATTTAAAATAATAAAATAATATACATTTATATGAAGTTTGTAGCTTCAAATATATATTTTTTTTATTTTTACAAATATTGCATAGGAATAACTGCTATGCCAATCTAAGAAACAATTTGGATTTTATTTTGTTACTGGTCCTTTAATAATTTCTTCTCCAGTTGTAGAATTTTCTCCCTCTAATTACAAGGCAAAATGATGCAAGCACAGGCAATCACACACTAGCTTCTGAAAGGTTGCAAACTGAGTGCTAAAGATAAAAGAAGGCAGGCAGAAGGAATCATTTATACTTTGTGGGATAAAATAAGTAATGATGTCACTGAGAATCAGAAAATTCTGTTCATACTGCAACTGTAAATGTCAGAACTGCTGTAATCACTTAATACTCCGTCTGTCTCAGCAAGTTTGATCAATAGTAGCAACCTCTTTCATCCCTGAAGAATAGCATGATCATTTTACTGAAATCATAGGCACTAGCAGCTTACCAGACAAATTTTGATTTGTATTTTAAAACAATCATGTGGATCATGATAAACACAGTTTTTTAAGCTGTTGGATGTTGATCAGCTAAATCTGTACTGTGAACAATGCCTTACATGCTAGACTAGGAGGCATAAGGATAAGGCACTTTTGTGATGTACAAAAAAGCTAAAGTGGATTTCAAATGATACCTTTATTTGCTAACTGTAAGATAATCATTGAAAGCTTTCAGGACAATATGGCCCCTGCAATACAAACCAAGGAAAAAAATAACAGTAATTGAGTTTAGTAGATGGTGAGTCTACAGTTGAGGCACAAGTCTAATTACATTCCATTACCATACCACTATTGTGTTCTTGGAGAAGTGGTGCAGATGCAGTGTTTCTCTTTATAACCATAGACCTAGCAAAGGTACAATCCTTGTAAACTCTACCATGCCTTACAAGGGGAGAAAAATCAAGAAAAAAAGAAATGGGTTGGAACAATGTGATTGAAAGTTGAAAGTAAAGATTAGAATGGAGGGATGACTGGCAACATTCACAAAAGCATCATTTCAATAATAAAAGCTTATATAGTAACATTTGCGTAATAATAATATTTAGCCATAAAATGTCTGTCATCATGAATCTCTTATGAACATCTACAAGCTAAAATGGTTAATAGTTTGGCAGAATGGATAATTTAGCAAAGTTCTGTTATTACCCGTGAGTGACAATTCTATCTGCAACTATCAATAAAAAAGACAGTCGGTGGGACAAGATTACTGGAATGTGAAAAAATAACTATAATGTTCATATTTTTTAAGCAGAAGATGTGAGAAAATACTGATGGTATAGAAATTCTGTATACATACAGACACTTTGAAGCTATCAATTTTAGTATTATTAATGGTGCTTGGATTTCTGAAATTGACAGTGCAATGATTCCCACTAAGTTAATGGACCAAAAGAAAACTGCTCCAGATGCAATTGGGGAATCATCTGGCTGTGACAATTCCTCACATTCGACACATTACTGATGGAACTTTGTAACAAACATTGCAGTTGAATTTGCGAAGCACTGTCATTTGGAGTGATTTTGTCATACTGGAAATGCTGACACAACAGACCAGGTGTAGCACAGTTAAAACCATCATTATTATGATTTAGAAAGAAATCAAAATCCGTCACAGTTATGAGGATACATAACTATCTCTAAAAAAAGCAAAGTTGATTTTTTTTACCTGCCAGAGCTCTAATATCATTTTAATTCAGACATTGTATGCAACTATAAAAAATTGGAAAATCCATGGTTCATTTTAATTTGTTTGACAAATATATATATATATATATATATATATACAGTATATATATATATATATATATATATATAGATATATATATATATATTGTTAGATATTGTTACTACTTGTATTACTTGACAAAATTCATAATTAGTGAAAAGAGAAATGATAGGTTTCCAGGTCAGAATACTCAAAGATAAACTAAGGTAAATGTTGTAAGTCCATATACTGTCATTCTCTTTACAATAGATTTTCCTTTTGAAAGATCTAGAGGTAAAACAACTCCGAGTCAGATTCCAGTATGAAAATAATGCATAAATACATTTCCCTGGACTGTACCAAACCCCTGTCTACTTTTTTCTTCTCTCATTTATTTTATTTTGACCACTGATACATAACATAACATATACATTTAAGAATAATTAGTATAATTTGTGAAACTTTTGGTCAGAATTGTAGCATCTTGTGCATTTTGACCCTACACAGGAATATCAAACTGTCAATGACTGCAAATGTTTTCCCATGAGCTAAATAACTGAAAATTTGACAATACCTGCTATCAAGCTTTGGAAACTATAGCTGGCCACGTGGAACACCCCACACATGCTGCAGCATGTGGATAAGGTTCCACAAGTGAATAGGTACAGTCAGAACACCTCATTTTGATTAATTGAAATGAGAATCCAAACTCCCTATACTATAGAATGTGAAAACCAGATTAGTCTATCAGCCTGGGGATTTACTGACCCTTTGTTAATACTCTGGAGCATAGTTAAGCATATATGAGCCATTTCTTCATACCTGGAATCAATTCTAGAGGCAAATAGAACATGCTTTGCATAACTGGGACACATTCCTGTTACCTGTACTCCCTACTCCCGCTTCTATTAAGTACATCACTTAACTCAGTAAAAATTCCTTTCCTTTCATAACAGACTATGTAGTCTATATCTCCTTTGATAGGAAACTTATGTTTAGTAATACTGGAGGCTACAATATATTCATTTCAACAATGCAACCAATTTTAGTAAGATGGTTTTAGTTATTTTAAAGTGTTTCTTTACACCTCCACTGGATTTTCTTGGCTGTTTTCTAGAAATTGACATTTGCTATTTTAAGTTTAAATTTGTCCTGTATGTTACCAAAGTAAGAAAAAAAAATGAAGGGAGTGCAACAAATCAGCGAATTTAGATAGTGTTTTATTGTAATGAGTGTCACATTTTGAGCTTTATAACAATTGATATTTGTGTCATCTATGCAGGTGCCTTAACAAAGCATCAGAAGGTTGTAGTGCTTAGGCTCAAAGGTAAGCCCACATTCTTTCTACTTGCCTCGGGTCTTTGTTATCCTGACTTCCTGAATTCTGGTCATAATTGAAATCTTCTCATGAATATTAAAAAGCTGAATTCACTTCTAAGATTATTTATCTTTCTTTGAAGCTTCAGTATGATTCCATATATATTTACATATATACATATTTACAAAGTAAGTCTAAAATAGACAAAAGGTCTATGAAACTAAACCTATATTTGAAAAAAAAATCGAAATGATTATTTTAACATTGTTGTGCTAAAAGCTCATTTAAAGCTTGGAAAAAAATGTGTTTTAACATGGGAAAAAATTCTTTCTGACCCTTAGAGGCAATTTTACTATATCAATACGCTACCATATATTCTTACTGATTTAAATAATCCGTAATTGTATGTTCTTCTAAAACACCATTCAAACCTTTTTGGAAGCACCCCAGAGATTTTGCTAGAACAAATTTCTGTAGAAGACTACTGTTCTACAATATTACAGCCCCACAGTAAAGAACCCTTTATGCATCTAGAGATAAAACCTTTTATCTCGCAGCCTCAGAAAGTGCCTATTGTGTTGTCCTGAAAGTGAACAATTTAACATAAAATGTATTTTATGGATCAGTTATTTATTTATATAAGGTGATTGTTTCATACTTATATTGTTTAATTATGTATAAAAACTGAGGTTTCCCATTTCCCTCATCATTTTTGTTCCCCTTCCAGCGCCAAAACATCCTTTTTTGAAATTCACTCAGAATTGACTGCCTATTCAAGCTAAATCCTTATTGGAGAACTGTACAGTGCCAAAATTCTCTTACTCAAAACACAAAAGAAAAAAGTTACTATTTCACCTGCACAACACCCATTGTTACATATATTACAAGTGAATAAAACCACCTTTATTAATATTACGTTTAAAATCTCCCTATAACTCTAGGAGTACTGTTCAAAAGCTAATGCAAGAAATTTAAATAGGACTACACATTACTTGTAGGTGAATGAGAGGGAAGATATCCTACAGTTACTTCACAAGGGATCTGTATAAAATTATCTCCCCCTCAAAGGATTTGCGTAGCGTTAGTTGCATAAATGAGCAGTTTGAGTGTTCTGCCTGTGCGTATTATTGAATTTAAAATCAATCTGGGAGGCTGCATGTGAATGGGAGAACAGAAATCCCTGAGTCACATTGAGGGAGGATAAATGGAGTTCATCCAAACATGTGCAACACTAATCAGATAGGATCAGTCTGAGTTGTATAGTAACAACTATGGTTACTAAGTGATTCCTACCTCCATATATGTGGATTTTTCCAATACTTTGGAGCCAAAAATTTGGGGCCATTTATGTTACAATCCTCCCGCTGGTCACTGTGTAATGTCACTGATGGGATACTGGATATTGTCCACCTGGAGGGCACCATCCAGTGCAATTGAAAGGACTGATATGATGATGTCCCCTTTATATAATTATAGAAAAAGCAATATGGTGGGTAACTGGATTCAATCTTATGTGTAGCCATTTCCCACAAGCTGAATGGCTCTCAGAGAAATGGATAAGAATGTTCTCTATAAACCCCCTCCGATGTGAAAGATGATTGGTAACACAGTGACATATAGAGATGTTAATTTTTAAAATGCCCAATAAGGAGGAGGGTTGGGTTTAATACCACAAGTTCACTCATTGCGTCAAACCCCATGAGACTACACTACATAATGAGGAGGGGGTTGAAAGTAGTTGGGGTTCCTCACTCTTCCCCACATGCAGCAGCCTGACATATGAGTGCCAAATTATGCAGTCTTTCATGATCCCTTGTGAAGTAACTGTGAGCTGTCTTCCCTCTCATTCACCTATAAGTAATGTGGGGTCCTATTTTAATACAGTACACCCCAAGTTATTGGGAGACATGAAACTTAATATTAATACAGGTTTTATTAACTTGTAATATATGTAACAATGGTTGTTATGAAGGTATAATAGTAACTTTTCTTTTTTTTTTGTGTTTTGAATATGTACATTTGGTTACTTACCTAGCACCACAGATTTTGGCACATATTTACTATTACTATTTGGTGCAGTGTGTTCCTCTTCCTTCTCTACCCCCCACTGTTCAAAAATTCTATTCATTTCTCTTGAATCAATCCCTTGTCTGATTTAAGGAAGTACCTTTCTAGCTTTGGAAGAAACAGATTATTATTGCATGCCAGTATTTAATTTATGGACCACAGATAGTCTCATCCCCCTCTTCATCATGGTCTCAATGAATTTATGCCTTTTTCCTTTTTACATTTGCCTTTTACCAATTATTTCTCTTTTCTGGTCTTTTAGAAACTTTCAGTTTTCTTCTTACTTTGTTTCTACTTCATTTTCTTCAGGATGTCCACTCACATAGCGAAGTATTAGTCACAACTCATCTAGATATCCAGTTTTGTTCACAATAGTTTTCTATCAAGCTGCAAGTTAAATGTACCATGCGAACGTGAAGTATCTTTACTCACATTGCCACATTGTTAAGTACAATGCTAGCCAAGCTATACCTATTTTTTTTTAACTTGCTCTGATGGGATTACCTATAGCTTGTCAGGTGGATGTCAGGCTGGTCACAACACAGATGAGGGCAGTAGGAGGTGACAATACCAACCAGTGCCCACAGAGAACTTGGCGCTAGCAAATACAGAGCGTGGAGTCTAAGGCACACCCGGTCTTCACCCAGAGCCCCCGCAAGGAGGTTAGGATTTCGCAGTGGTACTATGCCCAGGTCACAGCCTCTGAGTTTGCTGTTCACAGATGGGACAAGGAACAGATAATACAAGGCGTAGTCGATATACAGGCCAAAGTCTATACTGGTAACAGGCAGTGGAATCGAAGTGATGGTATACAAGGTCTTGGGCTGGCAGAGATCAGACAAAGTCAAAGGGCAGGCTGAGTTCATACACGGAAAGACAGGACAAAATATAAATACACCCAGGAATCTCAATAGAGAACTATAATCGGGCTCAAAAGTGAGCGTCTGGCGGTCTTAAATAGGAGCTCTGGAGGGAGCATGATCGTGACTGCGTACATCGCCACGTTGACTACAGGGTAAAAGAGAGGCAGTAGCATGCCGTCCGTGGCCAGTAGAGGTACAAGATGGCGACTGCGACAGACGTTGACACCAGATCATACCAAGAGTGAGTAGGTGAGTACTATTCCTAACATAGCTGTGCTTTGGGCAGACCTATTTAGCTTTCCCAACATTCCCAACACAACCTAAATCAACTAAGGCAGGGTAGAAGGTTCATTAACAATCACCCATACAATATCCTCAACAAAACACCAAAAGCTAACCACATTAAATAGAAGTTATACATCATGCATCTGTTTACCGGTCCACTTTCAAAGGTTTTAAATATTACAGGATTTTAAAGTTGAATCATGTTCATATTACTCATTTTTTATTTAACCTCTGCTCTGTTAAATAGAGATCCAAAGAATAAAGAGCTGAGAATAAACATCCTAACTGGAGGATCCAAGTAATGGAAAAGTATTATGAATGCTTATGAACAAAGGCTGATGACTATTGTAGACTAATACAATAGTTAACAGTTAAAAAAATGACTACTTTTCCTTATAGGTTTAAATATCAAAACAGCCTTTTTCTTTTTGTAGAACAAAATTCAGCATCTATAAATTATGTTTCTTGATTAATTGATTTTTTCCCAGTACCTGGCATTATTTTCTGCTTTGTTTTTGAAGACTTGGGAAACTTATTTCAATTATTATGCCACCAACAAGGCCTCAATCTGTTCTCGATAGCTGTTTACGAATGATTGCTTAGGATAATGGTTGTGTGTGTTTTTTTTTTTGTTTAGATCAGAAATTAAATATAATATTATTAAAGAGATACATGTCATTGTTTCCATCTTTGTGTTGCTCTCAGACTTTCAGACTTTGCCGTTTCGAAATATCTATCGTTTAAAAATGAGAGACTAAGAAAGTTATAATTACTAGTTTATATTTTAGGACTTTTTTTCCTGTTATGAGAATTAAAAAGGCAAAGAATCCAGGTGCTGTTGTAATCGATTCATTCACTTCATCCAAAATGCTGTAAGGAAAGGAAAATAGGTAAACAAGACACAGGCTGTTGGAATAAACCCCATATTTTTTGGCCACAGGGTTCACAGAATTAAAACTGTCTATCTGCATGTGCAAGATTATCCATTCAATGAAGGAATCTACCCAGAGGAGAGGTTTCACTGCTAAGAGAATGCACATATTCAAAGAGAATATAAATTATGTTTATTTTATATATTTACTTTTTAGTTTTTATCCAAAAAGTTAGGGTTAGGACTACGCTATATTGTTGCAAAAAAAAAAAAAAAAAAAAGAAGAAAAAAACATGTTTAGAAATAAACACATTAAACACATTATAAAAATTCTGTCATTGTGTTTCATTTTATGAAAATGAGCAATTATCATTTAAAAATGTTTCCTACCTATAAATTAAAGCAATTCATTAACCTGGCAATCATTTACAGAAATAAACCATAGCAACCAGTCATAAGTTTACTTCCATAATTCTAGTTCCTATGTACCAGCAAAGGTGAACAGCAGATTGGTTACTATTCCTCTGAAAAGATTGCCTCTGTTAATGAATTCCCCATAATATGTTAATTTAAAGGAGAACTATTGTTACTATCTAAACTTACCTGATTGATCTAACAGCAGTACACTAATTATTAAACTAGAAAAGGTCGATTTTGGCCTTTTTGAGTTTAGTTCCTGTAGATCTCGGTTGTTTGATCTGTAAAAACTGATAGATTTTTTTGGATCAATTTTTACCAATCTAAACTTTTCTATCGAGTTTTTCGATCGGATTTTTTGATGGAAAGGTAGCCATACTTTACATTAGTAGTATGGCTACCTTTCTATAGAAAAATCCAATCGAAACGTTTCCATCGGTAAAAATCAATCGAAAAATATCCATCGATTCTTTACGGTTTAAACAGCCAAGATCTACAGGGGATAAACTCAAAAATGCCGAGTTTAGTACATTTCAACGTTAGTGTACTGTACTGCTGCTAGATTGGTTTTCATCTCACAATCCACAGCCCAGGATCGTGAGATGAAGAATGCAGCTAGCTGCAGCTCTCTTCTGCCAACTGTATGTGATGTGAATTTCACATAGTACCTGCCCCCTTGCTTTATGAAATCTTCATAAAGCATGTGCTCAAATCAATTTTGTTCACTTACTACAGCACAGGTAAGTTTAGATTATAACAGTAGTTCTCCTTTAATGCAAATTAACACATTTCTATGCATCCCTATAGAGCAGCGGTTCTCAACCTGTCGGTCACGACCCCGGCGGGTGTCGCACGATCATCCCACGGGGGTCGAGAACTGCTGCGGCACCCGGAAGTGCCTGGAGTACCCTTCTTATAAAGGTTCCTGCAGGGTGACGTCGGCTGAAAACGTCACCATGTGACGCATGTACGTGATGACGTTTTGCCCGAATGTCACCATGTGATGCGCATACGTGATGACGTTCGGGCGAAACGTCAGTCCGTGACGTCACAGCCGGTGGTCGCGGTTCTCAAAAGGTTGAGAACCGCTGCTATAGAGAAAATACTGTTAATACTTAGGGATTTCATGATGTGTTGTGTTCAAATGACAAAAATGAGCTTAAAATGATTTCACATGTGGTTATTTATTCTTATAGTGACATTCTTGAGATTTGTATTGATGTGCTTTTTGCTATTTTTGTTCTACAAACCCCAAAATCAGAAAAGTTGGCACGTTGTGTAAATCGTTAATAAAAACAGAA
>WMED01013666.1:0-14322 GCA_019650415.1 Pipa parva | reverse complement strand
CTGACCAAATACTTATTTTCCACCATAATTTGCAAATAAATTCTTACAAAATCAGACATTTTTGTGATTTTCTGGACTTGTTTTCTCAGTTTGTCTCCCATAGTTGAGGTCTACCTATGATGTAAATTACAGACGCCTCTCATCTTTTTAAGTGGTGGAACTTGCACTATTGGTGACTGACTAAATACTTTTTTTCCCCACTGTACATAGATTAAGTTACATATAAATCCAACATTTCTTTTCTAACTTTCTTCTTAAGGCAGTGTTCAGAATAGTGCAATTTCTGCTCTGCGATTTTAGAAAAGTACATGCCAAAAATACGCTGGCAAATACACAGTCATGCTAGCACGACCAGATCAGTTAAGTAGAATGGGGGTTTGTGAAGTGCGTTATTTTTAAATGTGCAGCTTTGCCTGCGCTAGTGTGAACCCGGCTTAAAGTATATCAGATATCCTCCTCACTAGAGTGATCAAAGAGAGGTTATCTGTGTTGACCTTCTGGGTTTCTGTGATCTGACAGGTAAACATTAGGAAATCAGGAATGCAGAACTCGTACCAAGATTTCCAAACTTAAAAGGTTTATCAAATTGCAATGAATTTTTTTATAATCATAATTTATTGCTACATGAACAATAGTGCATATAATTAATTATTATTTATGGTCATTTCCCTAAATGCACACAAAATGATCAGTATTCAGAAGTATCAGGTTTAGTTACCAAATCCCAATGCTTACTGTAGGGGTATAACATGGCTTTGAGGGGGTGATTTATCAAAGTGAGAATTTGACTGTCAAAGTGAATTCTCTTCACTTCTGGTTGCTACGCTCTGATTCTTTACTCCTTATTCATTAAACAGTGAATTCCCATAGTGAAGTCGTGACCATGTCAGTAGCAATATATTGTGTAATGTGCGACCACTGCTAGCTGGCGAATTCACCACATCGCAGAGTTTACTGAATACCCAAATATGGGGAAGTAGTGAATTCACACCTTTACATGACAATTCGGACTTTGATAAATAATCCCCGAAGATTTTAAATAAAATGAACTTACTGTAAAGCAGTGGTTCTCAACCTGTTGGTCGCAACCCCGGCAGGGGTCGCAAGACCGCCCCACAGGAGTTGAGAACCGCTGTGGCACCTGGAAGCAGCCGCAGGACCCTCCTTATAAAAGAGTTCCTACGCGGTGACGTCGGCCAAAAACGTCACCACGTGACACGTGTACGTGAGGACGTTTCGCCTGAATGTTATCACGTGAAACACGTACGTGATGAAGTTTCGACTGAACGTCACCACGTGATGCGTGTACGTGATGACGTTCGGCCGAAATGTCATCATGCGGAGCGCGGTGACGTCATCGCCGGGGGTCACGGCCATATAAAGGTTGCATTTGCAAAAGCCCAATACACAAGATATTATATGAACATGTGTGACTAAACATTGATGTTTGGCTCAAAGATCACTTCTTAGAAGTATTGAAGCTATTTTGAAACTATATTCATCTTTTGAATGTCCCCAAGAAATGTTAAGGCTTTCAAACAATTTCTCTTATTAAAAAACTGGCTAATAGTGTTTTATAAGCCTTCTTAGTAAATTCTCTGTGCATTCTCTGAGAAAAAGGTGTCCATAAGAATTTGTGTACAATTTAAGTACAACATAAAAAACTAGGTGTATGGCCACACTTGACATGCTGCAATTAAACTACAAAATTGCTGCATAACATGTTGGACAAGTATGGCAAAACACCTGTATTATAAAGACATTCTTACAGGCAGTGTTTGACTTTTTGTGGGTTTGAGAGATTACTGAATGAACTGTGGAAAGTAGAGGTGATCAAATACCTTGATATTGTCTCTAAACCCTCTATAAAATTAAAACTCTAAAGTTTGTGTATGAGTAGGTAGATGTAAGGGTGGTGCTGGTAATTTAGCGGAGAAGGAGATTACTGGTAGAACCACAAAGAACTTGGCGCTAGCTAACCTCAGGGCGCGGAGTCTAAGGTACCCTCCCGGTCTTCACCTTTAACCCCCACAAGGAGGTACTGGACTGCCAAGAGTACCCAGGTCGCGACCCCTAAGGTATCTGTTCTCTGGTGGAAATTGGAGTACAGACCAAGCACAGAACTCAGGAACGATACAGGACATAGGACTCTGATACAGAATCAGGACACAGGAATCAGGTGCAGAAATACACCAGCAATGGCAGGAACCAGAAATATCAAGCTATAACTTTAATACTTAACCTAACAGAAACTAAGCCCACAAATATATAGAGAGTTTATATTTATAATCGGGCAACAGGACTGGAGCGCATCTGCCTTATATAGGCAGAGAGGCAGGCACGCACCCCATGATGTCACGGCGGCCGCGTCACAACATGACCGTACGCACAAAGCGCCGGCAGTGCGCGGCGTGTACACACTTGCAGGGAGTACCTGGTGCTGGAAAGAACGCTGGTAAGTATTCCTTACAGTAGATGGAGATAAGTAACATGCATAACTGCAAACCCATGTAGTACAAAATGAAGGATTTTACTTGCAGACAAGACAATTGGTATGCACATATGCTGTAAATAAAAACCTAGGTGATGGTTTGCTCAGCTTCTTTTTAAACAAAATGTACAATTTAAAAGGAGAAAAATGCCTATGAAAGCCTAGAAACAATTGCAGTACTTTTATTATTATTATTATATCTGATTTTTATGGTGTTAAAGTGAGATTAAAAGATTTTTTTTTCTTTCAGAAAAGAAAACCCTATAAATTAATTTTGGCGAATGCTTTAAAGGGATTCCAGTCTCGTCGAGGCGGCTCGAGTGGTGCAGGACATCAGTGAACGCATAACAGTATGTGCGAGCTGAGGGGAAGCTTCGCAAAGTGCGTTTGCACCTTGCTGAATTACCCCCTTAATCTCCTCATATACTATTCATTTGGGCATTAAGGTTTTTTGACATTTAGGGACTGGTAACGTTGAGCATTACAGCTGTGTGTAGTGTTATTTGTAAGAGTGCGGTGGGGAAACAACAAGTGCCGCTCTTTAACTTAAATTCCATAATGGCATAGAGACTATGTGCCTGCCACAGATGTAAGTGCAGGGTGTTTTTTATTTTAAATATGTGTTGTTGTATTGATTCTAAAAACACTAAGGCAGCACCAATAACTTGTACAACTTAGTTTAGCTTTAATAACACACTGAAACTGAAACAAAATGGCAGATTGTCAACGGAATTAGCGCCTGATTGTTGCAACTTACCAAGTCTCTTACATAGCCTGGCTGTTGGTGGCAGCATGAAGAAAGGCGAACAAAAATATAGCAGGAAGAATGGGAATAAAACAGAAAAAGCAATGAGATTTTAAGCAAAAGAAAATTCAGCAGTCTTCTGGGCAAAGAAAAGGAGCAGCTCAAAACATGCATATCGTCTTCAAAAGAAAGAAAGCAAAACTAAAATGCAGGCAAAGAAGCAAGGGAACTATATGTTTATGGAGGTGCAATATAATGGCATTTGGCATGCGGAGAGTTACAAAGAGTGGTATGGGTACACAGCAGAGTCACCTTCTCTAGAGTAATGTAACATGATGCCTAAAGTAAAGTATATCTTAAAAGCAGAAATTGCCTTCTATTTATTTATTTATTTTTAACAGGAAGTGAAGTTTTAGGACATTGCTTTCTGGGAACAAAACATTCTTCTCTTCATATTACTGGTCATACACATAGGAAGAGGTTACATTATCTCAAAAAAGCATTTTCCCCATAGACAACTTTGCTCCTAATGGTCATAAGCAGACATTATTTTACCAGTGTCTGAATGCCTCAATGGGACCAGCACCCAAACATTAAAAGAAAATGTACAAAGCAAAAATATTTTGAGGATGCACAGAAAGATAGCTTTAAACTTTGCTAATTTTTCCCATCACCTTGTAAGAGCATTGGTATCTTATATAGCAGATTTAGTTTATGGAAAGTGCACAAAATGGGCAAAGCTCCACCTACTTTGCTTATATGCAAAACATTGTCTCTGGGTGGGAAGAGATCTTTTTGCTTTGACATTTCAATGGAATCATACTAATCTAGCACTCTCCCAGCTACAGAAGCTTCTATCTCATTCTTGTCTGCAGCTCACCAGTGCACAGCAAGGATTTAACCAGCCAAACAAGTGTACATGGTCTATTGCATGCATCTTGTGCCTGGGCTGTTATTAATCAATGTAATAATATAAAAACACATACATAAATCCTGTAGCCAGAAGCAGGCATCTTCATTAATGTACAAAAATACTCATGATGCAAAAACTAAAAGCCACTCAAACTGCTGGAATCTAGGACTACTCTAAGTGACTACACACTCACTGTCCAGCAGCAGATTTCCTTGCATGGAAGCTTCTCCAAGTTTAAAACATGCTGTTTTCTCATCTTAACACTTGAAAGGAAGAATCTACTAAGACAGCTGTGGGGTTTCATTCTTGACCTGACACAGCTGCAACGTGAAGCCCCTGAGCTGCGTAGGTTCCAAATGGGAGTGGGATTTTGCATTAATCATTTTAAAGCATTTTTTCTATTAATATTAACAGAGGAGATTTTATATATATATATATATATATATATATATATATATATATATATATATATATATATATATATATATATATATATATATATATATATATACACACACACACATATACACACACACACATAAATAAGCTGTGGTAAAAAAAAAACCTCTCAATTAGGATTTAAAGTGCTTTTCAATATTTTCCTAGATAACATTTGTAAAGTACACTCAGTAGCTATACATTCCTTGAATTCCCCAGACACAGCTTTTTGTAAACTAAAGAGCAGTCCAGTGTCATGGGATTCTTAGGGACAGAAATGTTCCATCTGACTCCGGATCCCAGCGCTCTCCTATGCCTGATAAATACTGTATTTGCTGGCGTATAAGACTACTTTTTAACCCCTGAAAATCATCTGAAAAGTTGGGGGTCGTCTTATACACCGAGTATCACTTTTTTCTCTCCTTACCTAGCTCCTCCGTTGCCCGGCTGTCTGTGCTGAGCGCTACAGCATTCCTCCCCCAGCGTTGATGTAACTTCCTGTGAGCGACAGGAAGTTTAATCATTGCTGGGGAGAGGAAACGCTATAGCACTCAGCACAGACAGCTGGGCAATGGAGGAGCTAGGTAGGAAGAGAGAAAAGGAGGGGGGCAAGCACTAAAATAGTGACCCCCTCCTTCAGAGGGTAGGGCTTGTAGGGGCAGCACAGTGTGATGATGCTCTGATAACCTTGGAGACAGGGAGGGCTGGGCAGGCAGGGAGAGCTGACCAACCCAAGCAGGATTTGCCTTGGAAGAGGGGTAGTCTTATACAGTGATTATATCCCAAACTCTATATTTTAACTGGAAAAGTTATGGGTCGTCTTATACGCCCAGTCGTCTTATATGCAGGCAAATACGGTATATAAAGAGCTCACAAGCACTTAACCCATTAACAGTAGTACAGTCATTACTGCTTCTTCTCTATTCCTAGTGACAAAAACAATCACGTAAAGGCTTAAAAAGGGAAAACCTTTCCACATGAGACAAGTCAATATATATAGTGACAGCGTGTACAAGCCAAACCAAGCAAGATTTCAAGAATTTTCCCGATATAGCTGGTGTGGTGCTCCAAGCTGCCCATTCCCTAGGTGGGAGACCCGGTTAGTGCAAGCAGTACCTGTTTGTTCTTGTACTTCTTCAGGTATCTGGGAGAAACAACACATTCCGGGTTTATATCAGAGTTCACTTGGTCCGGAATAAACTGGGGATCTGGATTCAGATGCTGCATCTTTAGAAAAGAGAGAATGTTCTGGACCTCCAAGTTATAAGAGCTGTCTGCCATGGTCTTGCCCTTTGAGGCTAATCTACAAGCTGCCATCCAGTGTGCATACTGCTTTTCCTGTGAAAGTAAATACAGTTATTATCAGACCCTACACATCAAAGGTCCCAAAGACAGACATGAGCATGCACTAAACTATAGTATTTTATCTGCAGAAGAGAGGCTGGAATGTACTTATTTTCTACAAGAAGTGGTGTAACTTTCTAATCAATTCCACAAAGTAAAGTTTATTTATAAAAGCACTTACATTGTCACAGCGAAGCCATATCTCATTCATACCCTCAGCAACTGGTATGAGGAGTTTAATATTAAACTTCTGACCAGATATGTTAACATCTGGGGTCACCTCACAGCCTGTAAAACATATACAAGTTGGTTAAATTAAGTATTCAAGGAACTAACTTCCAAAAATGAAGACATCAGGTCCACCTATGGAAAACTACAATTCGCCACACAAATGATAGAGGGTAGGAATCTCTACCTCTACTCTCACTTTACTGTCAGGCCTGCAAACTTGTTTTTAGTGTATTGTTATTTTTTTTTTACTTTCTAATACTACATTCTGAGCTATTAGAATCTTGCTATTGCTTTCTTTTCTTCTTCTGGAGAACAGCTGAACCAAGTACAATATGTTGAAAATGATGCAACCTGCTCCAGTGAGTACAGCTGTTCACTCTGAAATCAACTGCAGTGACTGCAAACTGGTAAAAGTTAAAGTATCCTATTTATAAACTTAAAAGGGCAACAACACCAAAAAAAAATGAAAATGCCTCAAATGCATTTAAAGTTAATATATATTCAATCTTGGCTTCCATGGCACACTTCCTGAATAGGTGCTATTTAAAGCACCATAGAAAACAGTGGGACTGGATGAGGTCTGTTTAACAACATGGCTGCTATTGGTAAAGATAAAAACAGACAGTAAGCAATTAAATTCACAAATTCAATTTCAAATAGAACATTTCTACAATTGCTGTGTTTGAATAACAACCGTGCCAAACCAAATCAGAATTAATTTTAGTGTTATGGTTACTAGAAAAAAAAAATATTCATCAATTTGTTGTTTTTGACGATTGTTGTTATTGGCTTACAGACTTTAGACTCTTGTCCCTGAGAGCAATATTAGGTCTATAGACAAATTCCAGTATAAATGACATATTTTACAATAGATTTAAACAGATGTACACTAGTTTTTGGGTTTTTGAAAACCTTTCTTAAATTAGGCAATCAAGCTATGGCAATAGCACATGGCAGTCTATGATTTTGGCAGACCCTACACAAAAAGATCTGTAAATAATTGTATTTGAGCCCAGGTACGTTTTATTAATTCTGCTGGGACAATCATCTACAATTACCATAGACAATGCTCCAGTAGTGAAATGAGCCACAGGTCTTTTTCACAGACAGACATGTTTGCCTTTAAAATTAGGCTTCTTCATTTGCAAGTCTGCCTTGTCCAGTACAAACACTATTCAGCAGCTCCAACTCATCCTACATAATATGGCATTAAACAGATGTTTCTGGGTATTAAGGGAAAATGCTTTATTGTAAATGTTCTTAGAGCTGCCTTAGCATTGCATTGCCAGCATGCATTTTCTAGAAAAACACAAGCAGAATATTAATCGTGGCAGTCTCTTTTGGCGCTTGGCTGCATACGGATACCAAGCAGATTTACCTGTATATGTGCACTGTTATGGATGCCAAGTTGGAGAGCCATTGAATAGCATGTGACAGAACTCAGAATGTGTACATTGTCTTCACTGGTGCTGAACTAAACATTTATACTGTTAATTCTGGTTTCACTTCACTGCTGTATGAAATAAATGTGTACAACCGGATTCACCTCAACCTAGACCTGAGAACATTTTTCAGGGAGAGGGGCTAAAGTGCTGAATGAAACTCATTGGTTCTCACAAAGTCACACACTAGACCCCACACCACATCTAGGAACTTCTATAGGCCCTTAGGCAACTCTGCATGTTTGGAGGTGGTATTTGGGTGGGATAGGGTGGATTTTGGGCAGAGGGAGCTTTATATGACAGACACAACCTGGCAAGTCCTGTAGAGACACACCAAGCCCCCTTCTTCCCAAGAACAGATGGAAATGAATGAAACGTGCTAAGTGTGCTCTTACATCCATCCAAGAGTTAAAATTGCACAGTTAAATAGCCAGGACAGGACCAGATTATGCTTTATTTTGATCTAAAGGATTCATGCAGTCTTTTTTGGCAATATGTTTGCAATTTATTTAAGTCCCTAAATAAAGCAACTGGAATTTAGATGAAAGATCCTGGGCTCTATCTAAGAATGTTTACTGTGGACCGTCAATACACATCTGTTCCTTATCTATTTTGCTTTCCACTAAGCCCCACTAAGCTGTTAACAAATACAGGGGTTTCTTGTCATTTACTAAAATAAAGGGACCAGCACTTTAAAGGATACAGTAGCTTTTTTACCTATCAAAAATTCTCAAATTCCTCCCTTTCCTCGTTTCTTTTTCTGCATACCAAAATGAAATTTGTTATGGAGGGAACAGGGTTATAAGCATCTACCTTTTGTTTTATACAAACACACAAGCAAATAGCTGATCAAATTATCTTTTGTGTAAGATTGAGCGTCTATTGAGGAAAATTAGGGGTTTCCTTTGCATTAAAAAAAAAAAAATTTTTTAATGTGTGCATTGGGGGAGGGGTCACTGGCACCCATTGCTCCATTTACTCTGTAGCTATTTCACTTTTTTTGGTTAATGTGCTGTGGGCACCCTAGAAAGACCCGCAAAGGCTGCACATCACTAGGGGCACTCCTAAGAAAACCATAGTCCAAAATACATAGCAGATCATGTGAATAGCTTATCCTAGCAGTAGGGCTGCAAGGAACTGCAATGTCTGGACAGGACAAGATAAACTATACCTAAATTAATTTCATCAACAAATGATAGACACAAGATCCCTTTGACTGCTTACTAGGTTACTGCACTTTTCAGAGAGTTTAACAGTACAAAAAGTTTGCCTCACGCAGCCAAAATTCTTTTAGACACAGTCACCAACAACTTGAGTGTGTCAGTGCTCCCAAAATGGTAGTCCAGTCTATTTCTGCATTTCTCCGTACTAGGAGTTGACATCATTTGGCAGTTAGTGTGTTTATAACAAGGCTGAAACATTAAACAGGGATCATCCACACATAGCTATTCAGTCCTAAAAAAAGAACAGCTTCTGGTCCTATCGTATAATTTGTCACAGCCTTCATGAAAAAGAAGATACAGTCTTTAAGACATGTGATAGTAAAATAAAGTGATCAATTCTAGAAACAGGAAAAATGCCTTATGAGGCCTTTCCTTACCTCTCAGGTTCATCTGATGGGCTGGAGTGCCATTGGATTCTTCTTTACTTTTGTAGCAGGAAATTGATGTGTCTTTGAATGTGCACCAATACTGTTTGTAGCCTTTAAGAGTCAATTTCTTTGGCCTAAAGTAGAAGGCAGGAGTTAGATGTCTAACCCACTTCTTTACACCCCCAGACAAGTATGTTTTATGCACAAAACGTATACCTGAGGAAATATATTGGACTAAGATAAATTATTTCTGAATGCAGGGTAAGGTCTGGGCAGCAAGTTGTTGCTGAACTATAACTACCATCCCACAACAGTTACAGACTTTCTGTACCACTGTATGAGATGGAAAGAAAAAATATTAATATACTGTATATGCCTACAACCTCACCAGGGTTAAAAAGAAAAAGAAAAAAATAATGAATAATTACAAAGAAAGATAGTCTTTATAATAGTTATGGGTATATAAAGAAATCCTACTAGTAAACGGGATATAATAACCGGTTGGAAAACAAATGAAAAGGACCTCTCAATCCATTTCAAAACGGTAATAAATGCTTCCTTAGCAGAGTAGAGCAAAAGGGGTGCCTTGGAGTGAGACAGCTCAATCCTTAGAAATACAAAACAGCAACTCCGGCACTCCCATATAAAATAAGCAAAATTTATTGAGCCAAGTTAAAAAATCCAGGAATCATAGTGAATAAACAAAATAAAAACAAAAAAAGCACCTCCTAACGTGTTTCGCGCTAAGAGTTCTTAATCATAATATATGTTTAAGCACTCTCAGCGTGAAACGTGTTAAGAGGTGCTTTTTTGTTATTATTTTGTTTATTCACTATGATTCCTGGATTTTTTTTAACTTGGCTCAATAAATTTTGCTGATTTTATTTGGGAGTGCCGGAGTTGCTGTTTTGTATTTATAATAACCGGTTGACAAGTAAAACAGAGGTGTGCAAGAGGTACTTTTTAGAAAATGCTTTATATTTTTATGATCATAATAAAGACTCAAAAAATAAGGTTAAAATCCAACAAACCTCCTTTTAATTATGAATATTGTACTACTTGACATTGAAGTCAACTGCAGTAGAAATAAATAAAACCCATCACTGAATACCAAACTGCATTACAAAAATTAAAAAATATGAACAAAATTAGACCCTGCCCAGCTCTGGTTAAACCCAGAGACTTTTTTTTGTAACAATGCAGATTGTTGCATTAGTACAGCAATTCCTACATCAGACAGTTTATAGCTAATGATATCCTGTACTACTGATTTTTAGAAGGCCATATGAAGAGATGGTATATTGTACAGGCAGAGCATTCCTTTAGGCTAAGTTTGCAGCACAACAGATTAAACTAACTGCAGTTCAGCAATGCTGCATCACTCACAAATCTTCAGATTCTAAACCTGGGGACAGGAACACTCAATAAGCTGAACTTCCATTCATCCACTATTATATACAGTCAGTAGCAGATCATCAATATCAAAACCTGGCAAGTAGTAGCAGTTGTGGTAAATGTTAAAAGGGATATAAACTGAACAACTTCGGTCAAGACTGTATATTGTTTTATAATGTGAACTTTCCACAAGCTGTAAATAAGAACTGTGACTACAAGCAGTTCTATCTGCCAAACAGGAGAAGGGAAATAGGGGGCAGGCATCTGACAAAAATAACTGGTTTACATGTGAGGAGGTCGTGTACGATAGGCTGTATTATTTCAAGATGTAGAGTTTTATATTTTATACTACATAAATAAATGATTTTTAAACAGTTTGCCTTTAATTAGGTTTTCTTATGGTATTTCTCTGATCATGGATATTTATGACTTTAGCTGAACGTCCAGTGAAAACAATTCAGTTTCCATGTGTACCCTGTGTCCCTTCTGTGCCCACTGATGCCTGCTTACTGCCCCTCCACTTTCCCACAGTAAATGAGATTGGTGGAGAGGTTGAGGGGGTAGGCAGGTGGGTAGAAAATGTGTAAAGAAATCTATGTCACAGCTGACACTAAAATATATAAAATACAGGGTGAGTTTAGAAGGTATGGTGACACCTGAATAGACAGAAAGTGGTTCCCAACCCCCATTTATCATTTATTCAGGCGTCTTTATACTTTTGGACCATCCTGAATCATCTTCTTTCAATAAGGAATCTTTGCAACCATTCAGAATAGTAGCTGGGACTTCAAGTTTAAAAGGTGCAGGTTTCAAACCAAAATATCATCTTAATACCAGAGAATAGGGAAAATATACATAAAAAAATAAATGAAACCATAAGTTGGGACGATTGCCAAAGTGAGATATCCTGCCTGCATTCTGCTGCAGCACATCCAAAAGATCATTCCTCTGCAAGGATTACCATGTGTTGAACATCAAAACATTCGTTAAAGAACTGCACAGTTAATTCTGGTGCCCTTCCAAAATTCAATTAGATAAAAAGGAACAGGAGAAGGTGAAGAAATGGAGTCACTGGATATCACACTAAATATAGACACGCTTAATTTATTCTTTTGAGATCACGTTGAGATTTATGGGTTCTCAAAGAGAAAATCAGTGTTTTGACTGGAAGTACTGCCCCCCATCTAAAAGATGTAATTTATTAATCCAGTAAACATCCCAATTTAGACCAATTTACGCAAAAGGACACTGCAGCACTGCAAATAGTTATTGCTAATCACACAACTACAGCATGGCAGAATCATTACTTTTATTCCAATTAATCCTTTAAATGACCTTTCTGCAGGCCACACTAATGATATGTTGCATGCCAAATGATTGCAATGCAACCTGCTGTATTTCATTGTATTTAGATATAAGCATGCTGCTTTAAATGAATAATTTTCCAACCATGTTTATAGCAGGTTTATGCAACACACAACTACAAGGAAACCCTGCTACTAAAATAGAACTGTATTTTATTAGTAGTTGGAGGTGCCAAAGTAGCTATAGCACACACAGTTTCACATGGAGAAATTGCAATTTTGACAGTTATGTAGCTTTTGCTTCAGAGGAAGTTACACCAGTTCAACCTTTTGTGATCATCTCACTAAGGGGCTAATTCACCATTGTGCGTAGTGAGCTGCGAAGCCTTCGGATCACTTTGCACATGGTGTTACGCGCCCGCTGATGTCCTGCACGCGGACATCAGCGAGCGCATTAAAGGAATTTCATTCTCAGCGAGAACACTCGAGTCTCCCGAGATGATCACATCAGCGGGCACATAACATGTGCGAAGTGAGCCGAAGGCTTCACAGCTCACTAGGCACAATGGTAAATTAGCCCCTAAATATCAAAACATTAAGAAAACCATTAGCAAATATCAAACATTACCAACTTATTTCTAAGCACAGCTCAGCCCTGGAGTCTTCCCAACCATTGCTTTGGGATTCAGAGTGAGCATCATGGTATGTACATATAATCTCATACCACTGACTTAAGGCCAAGACTTCCTGTGTCAGGCTTTACACTGAGCCTTACCGCTATATTTCGTCTTTCACAGTTTCTAAATTCAGTAAGACAAAACACGGTCTCTGCTACTGAGAGTGTGCACACAAAACCAAAGAATTACAACAAATACTCAAAGAGAAAATGGATGGATAAATGCAAATCATTATTTGATGGAGGCAAGTGCGCATCCCAAATTGCTGGTTTACTTGCACAGTGATACTGCTTAAAATGCAAATACATATATCTAACCTGTAGCTATGGCCTGTATCAGGGTAATTAGACATCTTCAAATTCAAGATGCGGATTTAAAACTACTGAGAAGTAGGGCTTGGGGCTAACTATGAAAGGTCAGCAAGAAAGTAGGGTGAAGTGGGAGAAAAAGGAGCCAATAAGCATTTCCCTAAAAAAATAAAAAAAATAGATATATTGCAAGCCATCCTAAAACAGAACATACTCACATTGGACTTTACTACATAGATAGCATTTGCATACTATGCACAAAAAGAAAATGAATCTGCAAGTAGTCAATTAACTGGGTAAACCAGGGGTCCAAATATTCCAATAATTAATAAAGAAACAATAGGAACACCTGGTAATGCAAAAAGTGGTAGGTTAAAATATAAACCAGGTAGTTAACTTACCACTTTTTACATTACCAGGTGTTGCTTTTATTTATTTTTTTTATTAGCATTTTCATACTAGTGCAAAAAGCAAAGGTACAAAAGCAATGCCCATGGGAAATGGAAAGAACAATTGTATTGTATTTATTCATTTATTTATTTAGCGCTGATATATTATGCAGCGCTTTACAAAGATTCACCATTCACTTCAGTCCCTGTGCCGTGGAGCTTACAATCTAGTTTCCCTATTCAGTCACACACACATAGACAGACATAGATGTATGTTTTTGGACTGTGGGAGGAAACCGGAGTGCCCTACGGGGAGAACATACAAACTCCATGAAGATGAAGTCCAGGGTATAACTAAACCACTGAGCCACTGCACTGCCCTTGCACAGCACTCCTTTAACCAAGTCTACCATCATAGAACTATTATAGGTCTTTCTGATCACATTGACTCTTATCACCAACCCTCATCCCTAGTGATGTCAAACATGTGGCCTCTCACCCATGGCTCCCATTTAGTACACTGATGGCTTTTAGGGGAGTAGAAGTGCTGTAAATTCCCTTAGGATAAAAGTCCCACATTCTCATATAGCTACAACTTTCCAGTGTAAAGAGATCAAACAGCTAATGAATGGATTGAAACAAATGCTCTGAGAGAATTATGGAAGAGAGAAAGGAACATTGCTTTTGCAACAATAGCATCTGGTTAAAAACTAAAATCACATCTCCTCTATGACTAAAATAAATAAATAAATAAATAAAAAGCTTTACTGCTTCTTTAAAAGGTCTATATTAAATAAACATTAAAGTATAAATTGCACTGGTTATTTAAGACCTTTCTCATATTTTGCCTCCAAAACAGCTGCATCTCAGAGCTGTAATCTTACATTAGAATTTTAGAACCCCCTATTACCATTAAAGAGGCTGGGGATTGGTCTAGGGCAGGGTTTCCCAAACTTTTTTTTCCGTGGCCCGGTTATTTTTGTGCTTATTCTTTGTGACCCGGCATTTAATTTTAGTGGGTCACGAAGGATAAGCACTAAAATAACCAGGTCAC
>WMED01013665.1:0-14323 GCA_019650415.1 Pipa parva | reverse complement strand
AAGGTAGCCATACTACAGTAATGTAAAGTATGGCTACCCTTTCAATGGATATATTCAATACAAAAAGTTTCTCACGGCAAGTATCGATCGTAACAAATCTCGCGATACTTACCGCAAGAAACTTCCAGGTGTTCGCCCAATTAATAAACTTGAAAAAGCGAAAAGTAGCTTTTCCGAGTTTAATAAATTTCACAAAGAGTAACAAAGGGGCATATTTTGAAGAATATTTTAATTACTTCTCATCACTGACTTTTCTATAGTGCTGGATTTTTTTTTTTTTTTTGCCTTTTTTGATGTTAATGCATTTTTTACCTAATAGTATTGAAAAGAACTGGATATTAATGTTCTCAATTTCATTTCACTGAAAACATTTTTTTAACTTCTGACCTGACCTTCTGATCTCCCAAAGTGAAATCACCTGGCTTATATCTCTTTACCTAGTCTCACCCCTCTACAAACAGATAGGCTTTATAATCCAATTACTTTGTATGAAATATAGAATTTAATTAAACATCTCAAAAACAGAAATATTTTAGGGACAGATGGCTTTACATTCAGAAATTATTAGCAGCTCTCATACATTTTAACACCACATCTCCTATCTCTATTTCAGTATTTTATCTTATTAGGTACTATACATAAAGAAATGCTTGAAGCAACAACTGTCACTATAATAGAAATAGAATAGGTGATCATGGACACCCCTATTATGTACCATTAGTCTGCTGGAAAGCATTCCACAAAAAAAAGCTGCCAATACTTTCACTGTAGGTTGTGAGTATAGAGCCATAATTTCTTGTAAAAAAGGTATAAAATTGTTTGGCAGACCAAATTTCATCAATACATTCTTTAGGTAGAACCAGTGGATTCTGTGGAACACCATTTCCACATCTGCAGCATTGGTTTTGAGTCTCTGTGGGCTAAGTACATGATATCTTTACTGGGTTTGTGGGCCTATTCATTAGAGTGTTATTTTGACTTTGACAGCTGTAGCAATTTCATCACATTGTGTCATTGCCTATTCCTATGTTATGTTGCTAGTTTTTTGCTATTATTTGAATGTACATTCACATTATACCAAATAACACTGCCATAAACCCTCTACTTTGTTGCTTTGATCTAGCAAAGTCAATCTGCTGACTTTAGAGCAGTACAGCTTGCTGATTTGCCACTTCAGCACACTTCTCCATTTGAAAAATAGCTGAATTGCATGTGCATGCAAAGAGATGTTTCAGTCTGCGACCATCGTAATCTGTCAAATTGGTCACAAATTCACCAAATTGTAGAAAATAACAGAGTCTGAAGAATATATGGAATTGGGCAAATGTCAAATAGACACAAATTCAGACCTTTACTGGACTGCTTGTGCTTGTGTAAATATACCCCTCCATTTTTAGTATGTTGTACAGTTTGCTTTTGGTGTTTGTTTTTTATACTTTGTATTTTTTAATTATTTGACTTTATTTTGCTACATTTTTGTGGTTTGTTTTGATTTATCATTTCTGGTTGCTAAGAGTCAGTAATCCTTGAAAACTGTAAACTATTTTAGAATACAATTATCTGCAAAAATGCTATAAATTAAATCAAAGGTGAACACCCCCCCCCCCCAATAAAATACACCTTATACCTTCTTTCATTAAACCTCAACCATCTTAAACCCACTTTAACTCAAATTACTTTTTTGTTTATAGATATTACAGTTCCTCTATTTAAGGACATAGTTAATTTGTTAAGCCATAGCCTACACTTGTTTTGTGCCTTAACTTTCCCTCTACATTATGTAAATGTTCTCAGAAACAAAATTCCCTTTTCCATCTCGATTTCTTTTTGTACCAGAATACATTATATAACATGTTTCCCGAAAAACTGTAACAGAAATAATAATCTTTTTTTTTTTTTTTTTATTATACCACATTTATTGTAGAAATGCTAACAGAACTGAAAAGAGAATGGATAAAATATAATAAATATCATTGTAAGGATATAACAGATTAGATCAAAGGTGAAACAAACAGAGCAGGAACATCATTAGCAAGAAATACATCAATGTTCAGAAGAGAAGTGTCCCCAGTGTACCAGAGAAAGTAATTGGCAGATATCCTTTAATAAATGCTCAAAGAAAAAGGAAATGCATTGTCCCAGCAACTCAGTAGCCCATTGGATCAATAAGAAACATTTAGATCCTGATCTAAGTGAGTGCTGATAATGGGAAATGGGAAAAGTTAATTTGAAGGAAGAGACTGTAGGATCAAAGGTATACATAGAACATGGAAAAAAATAATAGATCAAATAAATCTAACACTGAATCCATATAATTCCAGAATCAATAAATATTAAATCCTCTTTGAATTAAATGGAATTGCCATTACCAACATTTAGGGGTTTCCTTGAATTACTTTGAAGCAAACACATCCATGGAAAACTTTATAAGCATCAGTTTTCACTGCTAGTGTGCTGGTGTATGCTTGAGCTGGTGCAATAAACCATATACATGACATTGTTACATTATTTCTAGCATAACTTTTTCTGAGAGTTTAGTTCCGTTTTAAGGCTTTAAACAATTGACAATTTTCATCTACATTGTATAAAATCCCATATCACACTGCACTGATGTATGAGGCCATTGCAAGGCAAGCAAGCGTTATTGTTCATTTCATCATTATATATACTTATTTCTGTCATTTTTGTTGGATTTTATTTATATTACTATTTTCCCATGCTGCTACATTTAAGGGGCCGCAGGTAAAAACTATGATGAAAATAAGTAAGCTACTGAGCAGAATGGATGATAACATAACAGAGATGGATTAAAACGCATTTGGACCCTAGGCAGTTTAGTGGTTAGGGCACAACCTTCCTCCATGATTGGAACCTAGGCAGTAGCCTAGGGTTCCTTTTGCATAATCTGGTTTTGGATGTTTATTAATTGCTAATATCCTTTAATAAATTTCCCTTTTTGAGTGTCCAGTTAGAAACCCAACAATTCAGTCAAGTGAACAGCACCAACCCAATTAAAAGACAAGTATTCAGTTGTCATGCTAAGTGAACAGCAATAACTCAAACAAAACAAACATTCACCTTAAAAACCAAGTGACTAGCAACACCCCAGCAACAGATCTTTGAACCCTAATGTATACTCTAAAACTGTGCACTCTAAAATTGTAAAGATAGGGAGATTGAGAATAGTCAAATAAGAGTGAAGGATAAATGTGTGGGGGTAAAAAAATACTGCTGGATGATTTATCCACAACACTACATATGGGGAGCTTGAGGTACTAAATTATAGACTTAGCCCCTGCCTTTAATTATCTGCAACAAAGGGTTTTTTTGGCACTGTTGCCACCAAATTCAGTTTACTGGTATTTTATTCTGTGAAGACTTCTCAGAATAGCTTACTTCATACTTTGAGATCAGGTCACCTAGATGTTAACAAGAGGTGACACGGAGAGGAAAGTTGGGAGTTGCCTCAGGTGGGCTAGAAAGAAGAGGTAATTTAGTGTTACACTGCAGAATCTAGTAAGGGGTACCTGATGTGTAGGTGATCTCCTAGAGTCTGTTGGGAAATTAGTACTTCTGGAGGAATAGAGCACCAGAAAATGACTAAAGTCTGGTGAACCTTGGCTGAGAAGACTATGTGGTCCTAGCTGTTAGTGAGCCACTCAGTGCAGTATATTAAATATGGCACAGTAGCATAAGTGGTAGAGATTTTGATATATGGTAATTATTACTGTAAGAGGAGTATAATAAGGGGTAGTCCATCAGAGGGTTTAATTTATGTCCTACACTCAGGCAGAGCAACCCAGCATCTATGTTAAGGTTTTCTCTGAAGACTTACTGCCTAACAAGATTTCCACTTGGATCTATCCATGTGTTCCCTCTCAGGCTATCAACATGCTGTGTTTTGTAAATGTTTAAGAGTTGGTGCTGTATTAATTAATTGATTCTAAAAAAATAGAAGTACCTGAAGTATTCTTTATTCATCCAACCTGTTACCAGAGGCTAGAAAGGGATAGGGACCCTAGGTCTACTACAATTTGGGCTATTCCTTATAAGCAGTAAAGAGAATGAGAACATGGTATTTTTGATAACTTAAATGTCTCACTGAGCTTTTGGAAAAGTCTGGTAAAAGGACTGAAATGTTGAATTAAACTGTGGATAATTAAAAACAATGAAGGAACAGCAAAACTACTGTATACAGAAATAAAGACAGACAAAAATGGATGGATTGCTATAGATTAGATAACATTGTATTTAATATTGTTCCTAGAAATTACATTTTCATCTTAAATCAATATAAAAAAAGGTTAAACATTTAATAAACATTTTCCAGACATATAAAGAACTATCTATGATATCGCCCTTTGTCAAAAAGCAGCCTGTAATATTTCCTCTGGTATTTTAAGGGACATTGCAACGTGCTGTATTTAAATCCCAATAAAATGGTCCTTTTTTTTATACTAAAAAAAGTGATATGTTTGTGTTTTTCTTTAAATCATCTTTTATATAAATTTGTATAATAGAACAGGAAAATCTAGAAAATATTTGATAGGATTTTATAAATAAAGATAGCAGAAATTGTTTCCATACAGAGAATCACCAAGATAAGAAAGGTTGTTAGCAGACAATCAGGAAAAACAAGGTCAATATCTTCCACAGCAGAATTACTGGAATTACTGTGTCTGTGTTGAACCAGTACTCACATGAAGAAATCTTGTCAGAAAGCATCAACTCAACTGAAGAGGCATGTATGAAGAATCCAGATGAGGGGTTTATTGAACCTGAAATTCTTGTAAATATGCACAAACCAGTAGGTGAAAAGATGATACTTTATTGTACAGTATCTCCCTGGGTCTGAGATAGGTGATATGATTTATTGAAGAGCAGGTTCTTCTTGGAGCACCATGCAATCTCCCAACCATAAGTCAAATAAAAATAATCGAAAAGAAGAACCACTTACAGGCAGCTGTGCTGCAACCCTTTATTGGGTGAAGGTAACACACGACATGTTTCAGGTCTTACTCCCTTTATCCCGGATATCCTGTGCATGGTTCTTCTTTTCGATTATTTTTATTTGAAAAGATGATACTTTGCCAAGTCTGATGAGCATGTAACAGATCTAATATGGCTGACACACACAGATCTAGCAGAGAATATTAAATGACATCAGTACCTGGCTACAGGAAATCAGGAGGGACAATTCTTGTAAAGGCAAACTTGAAATACAATAGCAAAGCAATAGCATTGCAGAATATGAAACAAACATGTGGGACATAACGACTTAGATCAGGGGTCCCCAAACTTTTTACACAGGTGGCCAGTTCACTGCCCCTCAGATCGTTGGAGGGCTGGACTATAAAAAAAATATGAAGTGCTGTTTGTCCCACAACCCCCCCTCCATGATGTTGCTGGCCTTTTCCCAACCTCTTCCCCTGCTTGGCTCTGTCTTCTGTAGAGATTAGTGTTACAGCGCTCCTTTCACCCCTGATATCACAAGTGAAATAAGCGGCTCCAGATTGGCTAGCAATCCGGACTCGTGGTGACATTAGCGGCTCCAGATTGGCTAGCAACCTGGAAGCTGGTGATGTCAGCAGCTCCGGATTGGCTAGCAACCTGAAAACGCTGAGAGAACTTTCTCTCTACAGTGCTCGCCGGCAGACTGTAATGAGCGGTGCTTGCACCACTTGTTACAGTGAAAGAGCCAGATATGGTTCTTTTGATGGCCAACAGCCATAGATTGCCGATCCCTGGCTTAAAGGGTTTAGGACAATGGTTCTTAACCGGGGTTCTATTGAACCCTAGGGGTTTGGTGAGTCGGTCTCAGGGATTCGGCAGAGCCTCCACTACAGAGGTCAAGGGATTTATCACTAAAGAAGGGTGATTTATCACTAAAGAAGGGTTCGGGTGAATGTGCATATGAAATTGGTGGGTTCAGTACCTCAAACAAGGTTGAGAACCACTGGTTTAGGACTTAATGCAAATTACATAAGCAAAAAATGCAGTGAAGCTGGAGAAAAAAGGAGAGTAAACAAGCTCCAATATGTTTTTTGATTTTATAAATATTAAAAAAGTCAAAACTGAAAATGTTTGCCCTTTGAAACATAACAAGGGAGGAATTGTGAAGGGAGATGAGGGGAAGCAACTTTATTAAACATGTTTTCTTCATTGTATTCACAGAGGAAATGTGAATGTCAGGTGATAAAATAAACTCTTTATTAAATGTTGCCTGTCTAACCCAGGATGAAGTACAATGCCATCTTAAATCTACTGGTCCAGATGGCATACACCTCAAGGGTCATAAGAGAATTAAGTAATGTCATAGACAGGCAACTAATTTTAATAATTTGGGACTTGATGCGGAAAGGGTATATTTCACAGACCTGGCAAATAGTAAATGTGTTACAAATGTTCAAAAAAGAGGCCAAAATGTGAGCCTGAAAACTATAGATCTGAATGTTTAACTTCTATTGTTTGTAAGAAGGCTTTCTAAGATATGAGATAAATGAATATTTGTATATAAACAAAAGTATAACTCCATATCAGCATGGGTATATGATGGATCAGTCAAAATGATCTCGTAAGCTCCAGCAACCATGACTCTTCCAAAGTTATTCCATGTGCCTTAATTTAAAATATCTGTTTCTTTGCATAAGTACATCATCTCTGCTATTGTTCTTTCCATTCCTACTTTCCCATCTTGCAAATTAGCTTCTCTAAACTTGACAGTACTTCTGAAAGGGGACAAACAACAACAGTTCAAGCAGAAGATTAAAGTTTGAGGTTGTGGTGCAGTTAGGAGGTAGAATAATGACTTTGAGAAGGGTTAGTGGAGTTCTAAGGATCACTTTCTGATTAGCAAGTAGGTAATGTAATGTCACTCACAATTTCTATAAAAAGAATAAGGACTGAAAATCCAATTAATGTTTCATTGCCTGGCTGACAACTCAAAGTCCTGTGGCAATGCTGAAGGGTTTTTTATTAGTAATGTCAGTCTACTGTAGATCCTACCAGTAACTTTTGGTGGTTTTATTGAGCTGTTTGTGGTTGATTCATTAAGACTGGAAAAGGCTGAAATCATATTGTAAATTTTTCTAGATGATATATTTAGGGTAACAGTGCTTTGTTTGTGAAATGGTAATGCTGTAAATTGAGTAACAAGTAGATAATAGGTGATACCTTAGATTGGCTAACTAAATAGATTGCAAATGCAAGCTTTCAAGACTACTTAGGTCTTTTTGGCAAGCATGTTATAGAACAGAAAGCTAAAGAGTTACAAATGTATACAAAAACTAGTACAGTACAATAAAATGTTATCGGTTTGACATCTGTGCAAACTGAAATGGTGTAGAGGGATTCTTCATCCATAGTGGCCAAGGTGGTTCCATCAGCAATGGTGTCTAAGGCTAGTCAGTTTATTTAGGAGGTCGGTAGGAGGTAGTTTATATTCATAAACTTCCAGTAGAAACTCAAAACCATATCCATGATGTCATCCTCAATTCATTTAGCGAGTTATACCCATGAAAAGAAACAAACTTCCATAGTGTAAAACCATTAATTGTAAATGCTTTATTAATAGTAAATCAGGGTACTCACAAATTCTTAGAAGTAAAAGCGCATATCAATGTTCAATCAGGATGATACAGCAATAATCTGAATTTGATTTTCTACTGGAAGTTTATGTATTACATGCTGTTTAAATAGTGCTTTCTGGTAAGCAGTTTGGACTACACTTTTTGGATTCGTGGCATTCTGCACCTGGGATGATTGTGTAATATTTTCAACCTAAACACATTTAAGCACATTATTGGGCTCAGTGCCCTAAAATATTTTTATTTGGTTTCTGGGATTTATCTATCTCTACCTATACGTACAATTGTGATAATGCACTATTAGTGCGATTCTTCATTGTGCTTCTTCACAGGTCACTCTGTGGTTATATGAATCCTTGTGAAACAGAGTGTTGGAGGCAGACACTGGTCACATTAAAGAAGAAGCTGCATTCTTTATATTTACTGTTTATTTATTTTTGTTTATGGACATTTTGTTTAATTTTTTGGGACATTTCTCACAAGATTTGAACTGAGTCATATTACATTGCGCTGCTTTCTATTATTGAACCTTGTTCAATATATGCTTTTCTGTTAATATTTGAGTATGCCTTCTGAAACTCTAGAAGGCAAGGGTACCTTGGCTCAGCTAGTCTAGTACTAGATGAGAATCAGAAATCAAATCCTGCTCAGATGAATCCAAACATTCTTGAAATTCCTTGGCTAAAATTGTCTCAGCACTGGTTCAGATGTTGAACAATGTCAGCCATGCCTTCAAATTTCATAAATTTGGAAAAATTGATTTTGCCAAATAACAATTTTCTTTTTCTGGAATTACTGGTGCTTTAAAGTGGAATGCAATGAAAATTTAAACAGCATGCATGTATAATTTTATTTATAAAGCACCAAAAATGTATGCAGTGCTGCGCAATTCAGCAATACAAATATAATACAGACATGGGAAAAATGCATTAAACATTGCAAGTATAATATCACAAATATACTTCACTTTAATTGCTAGGTTGTGGTTGACACAAGAGGTTGGAGGCCCTTGCCCCATAGAGCTTACAATCTAAATGGGAGGAAGACTTACATTCACAGATAGAAGGGTAATACGAGCTGTAACAATGTTTTACATAAAAAGCAGTAATAAATATCAGTGCTGGTGCTCCAAAAGGTAGGACTTCAGTTTGGTTTTAAAGGTGCAGAGAGAATGTTCCTGGTGAAGATAAAGGGGTGGGAGAATGAGAGGCCATGTTAGGAGTGGAGAACTTTGTCTCTCCAAATTAAATTTTTAGAATTTGCTCTTAATATAAAAGGTAAATATAGTGCAGTTGATATAGATCATTTAAATTATATAACGTTATAATAAAAATGATGCTGAAATTCATTAAAAAGTAACCTTTTGCTGAAAAACCTGATGACAATAAAATGTTGCCTTAAAAAAAGCTTGGAGGAAATGGAAGCATAATTGGGTAAAGGGCAAAATTTTCAAAGCCATCCTGGGTAACTCGAAAGCTTGAAACTGCCCTGATTGCATTTAGTTTATTCCTGTACAAGTTTCCCATTATGGGAGCTTCATAATGTGCCATTGGCTCCATTGGTGGACCTAATTAACAGGAGTACAACATGATTTATTTCCCTAATAAATCACATGAAATGGCGTTTTCTCCCATCATGCAACATATTCTAGAATTAAATTACTGTGTACCACTACACTGTTACACTTGCATATTGAATTCAGCCCCCCCCCCCCATCATAGAAAAAATGTACTCACTGCAATCTTTCTGCTGTCTATTATAAAGGCATCATAAACCACAGAAATCAATCAATTCCACCCTTGTTCTGTTTTCATTGGACAAATAAACAAATTGGAAGTGCAAAAAACTCACTATAATGTTTTGTGGAGCATGGTCACACAAATTTGCATTGTAGTAAGCATGCCCATAAAGCTTTTAATATTCAATGAGAGAAATACTTAATGACACTATTAGTTAACTATAAACTAATTAATGCCTAGGCAATGTTGTGTTTTAGTAAAAGTATTCAAGTCAGCTTTATAAATCATTACCCACATCAACATCTAACAAATATAAACTCGGCAGCATGCAGTGCAACAGTAAATTTCTACATATGAGATTAATGAGTTCTGCACAAAACAGCCACAGTGAACATTATTAAATGCCTGCATGCCTGGCTCTTTACTGATGTATGTGTGTAAAACACAAAATAACACTGGATTAAGCCCACTCGTTATTTAAAAAAATGTTTTAAACTTGTTTTTATTTTTGTTAATTCATGTTGAAGTCAGATATCTGGATTTTATGAACTGAAAGGTTTTTGTACAATAAATTACAAAGCAAATTACACCTTTTTTTTTACAATTATATATATAACTTTTTATTTGATTTTAAACATAAACTATAACTTACATTGAACATTAAACTTGTTGAATTGATACATATTGCGATTACAGTTATTGTGTCTTAGTGCAAATGTTTAAAGATATTCATGACTTATGTGTTATATAGGTGGGTCAGGATCTCCCAGGCATTTGAGATTAATTATTTTACTTAAGTTAGCTTAATCTATTTTGGTCGGCCAATATTCCCAGCATTTTTTAATTTTCTTTGAATCTCCTGTTGTTCTTGCTATTAGAAGTTCCAATCTCTTGGTAAAAACAAGAAAAAAAACACTGTTTTACTTCATTTGGTACTTTTCACTCTGGCTTGGTGTTATTGCTATACGCTGACTACACTGCTTACTCTGGTGACATGTGAGTAATCCTATCTATATATATTTATATATATTTTACACCACCCGATATACTCAGTATACATTGTTAATTGCCGCACATGAGTGTTTCACCGCTCTGGGTTTGCTGACTATAAATTAGCAATCATTACACTTTGCACTCACACTATGAATAAGCACCGAGGCGCGAAACGCGTAAGGGGTCCTTCCCATGCTTGATTTTATTTTGGTACATGGATTTTTAAACTTGTTCTAATAAATTTTGAATTTTTTTACTTTGGAGTGCCGGAGAAATATTCATTTTCCAATTTCTTGGTAGCCCGTAAACGTTGGAAAACAACGCAAATACCATCAATATATCAAATAAAACAAGAAATTACACAATTTTTTAAAGTTGTTGGAAATTGTTTGTGAACTGGATTTCCATGGGATCACATTTATAAAGTTAATTAATCGATTCACCTAAAAACTATGGACATTCTTTTATAGCCTTCTGTAAGTCACTGATTCTCTCTAACGAGAAGCATTGCATCATTGGAAATGTAGCCTTTACGAACATGCCAGAGTATGAATTATATATATATATACAGTATATATATACTGTATATATATATATTATATATAGTAAAGTAATGATGTTAAGTCTTTGAGGTTTTCTAAAGATCTACTTAAGTGCTCGGATCATCAGCAGATTTGGTCACACACCTATTCATTTGTATGATATTTACAGATTAGGTCAATCATGAGTCAGTGGCAAGCCACACACAAAATCTAATATTACATACAGCATGTGCTATTATGCTATTTGGGAGCTTGTGTATCATACAATTATAATTATAGAGCAACGCTATGGTTCAGTATGGTTTTTAGTTATATTTCTTACATTGTTTCCATTGCTGATTCTGTTTGTGCTTCTAGGAACAACAGCACTAATGATCATTGAATGAAACTCCACGGGAAGCCATAATAACATGCCTATATTATGTAGACGTAATTCTGTAAGGTTCTAAACCTTGTTTTGCTTATGGCTTCAGTTTTTGCTGGTAATTTGTAATGTCACGTAGCACTTCCTGCTGGAAAAGTGGCAATCATTCCTATACAGATCCCACTTAGTTATCCAAATAACAGCACCCTTAAAGGGAGAGAAACACATTAATAAAACAAATAGACATTTATATATAAGATAAGAATATGTGCACTGCTGCAAAAGCTACACTGGAATAAGCAGAAGAAACCATAACTGAGCTTTATCTGAATGGAATTAAGGGATTACCTTAGTGTCATCTAGTAGTGTAGATTCTGTTTTAGGTGTTGTTAAGTTGATCACAGTTATGGTAACTAAATATTACTAGATTGAGAGCTAGGCAGGTTGAAGGAGTAGATTGGCTAGTCTAGTTATAGAAATCGAAAGCAAACTTATGATCAGAAACAAACAAAGTGGGGTCTTGGGAAAAACTATTATTGAGGCTTAGGGTATAGCTCAATAACCTAAAATGCTTGTCACTGTACTTACCAGTAAGTTAATCTTTTGTTTATCCTTCTAGAGTTTTAAATGTGTAAATTATGTTCAATATAAGAAAGCAATACACTTGAATGATTATAGTGAAATATGCTCTTTACAAATGGGAAAGTCCTGAATTGTTATCCGCTACCCTTATAATGGGAGCACTGCTGATGTTTTGGAGTCGAAGATTCTACCTAAGCCTAGACCAGGTTAATACACTTTAAATATTGACATATTGCTTTTCTTTATTTCTACACTTTAACCTGTGTCAGATTAAAACACAATGATTGTGGTATCCTAGATTCTTGTATTTTCGTTTGTACTGCTACAGTAGATTTGTAACACCTACTACTTTTCAGCTCTTGGCTCCTACATCATGTAAGTCCAGATTAAATTGGGGATTTAAAGCCAATGGCACCTATGGGCCACATGTAGGTTTTAACTTGACCAGATGTTAGGATTCTGGCATGGAAAGAGGTTAAGTTCTATGTTCCCTCGGACCAATCAGATGGCCCCACAGGGTTTTTAACTGGTCCACTCTCCCAAACCTTTGCCACAGTATTTTGGTTAGGTTCTAACAAGGTGCTTCTGGTTCATTTGTTAATATTCAGTGTGTGTTTAAGCCTTTGTATTCTGGTTAGGTTAATTTCTAGTCTGGGTGTCGGCTAGTTTGTTTAGTTAAACTTTCTGGTGTTTTGTTCAGCGCCTTTCCCCCTGCTCAGTGGGTTAGAATTGAGTTTGTTTGTTCGGTGCTTCCTGCTAGTTGTTTTTGCCTCCCCTTCGGCGTCCTACTTCGCCATACAAGGTTTCTCTGTGGATGAGTTCCAACTGTTTTGTTATTCCCTTTCTTTGTTGTGCTTGATTTTAAAGGGGAATTTGCTACGTGATTTTAAAGGGGAATTTGCTGCGTGATTTTAAAGGGGAATTTGCTAAGTTATGTTAAAGGGGAATTTGCTAAGTTATGTTTATCCTGTATTAGCAGTGTTCCGTTGGTAAGGTTAATTAGGTGGGAATCAGGTGAAGAAGCTAATTAAGTCCTGCACATCTTGCTTAGGGGATAGTGAAGTACCCCTGAATTCTCCTGTCCCAACAGAACCCTTGCCCTTCAGAACTCAGTCCCCATTTATGTTATTTTAACCCCTGCTCTGTTAAAAGTTATTTACTGGTTAAAGACATAACTTGCTTTTGCCAGTATCCAGCCACTGGGGTCCAGACCTCTAATCTCTTATAGTTAGTCTGACACCAGATGAGAAACCTATTAAAATCATTAGATAGGAGGACATCACAATCAAGCCAAAAGTTAAGTGAACTATTATGTCTCTCTCATAATGTCCTAATATTAATATTTATATTAATATATAAGTCTGCATAATGATCATTTACTTTTAAAAGGAGACTGATAAGGTGATCATTTTGTAATGAATGTTGATAGCACATACAGATTTGTTTCAGGTTAGGTGCCCTTGTACCCCAGTACCAAAAATATATAGTAATACAATGTGTCCTCAAGAGCGGCCTCACCCAGTAACGGAGGATAATGGTTTAATATTCATCACTTTGGGAAGTGTGCTGGATTGGGTTTTGACCTTAATGTGTCAAGCTGAGTGATCAGTCCTATGAGACAACAAGGATTTTTTCGAAATCATCATTTTTTGAAAATAAATGCTGACATTAATACCCATTTGGGCATAGGTAATGTTGCTGTAGACACTTCAATTCCTTTTTCACAGGGAATATTGTAAAATATGTTGGAAAATAACAGCAGAAACAAATCAACTTTTTTTTTTCAGACTCTGGCCAGTTGTTTTGGACAGAAAATATTTTTGGTGGGTGCTAACACTGCATGGATCTGCAATGGAATTCAATGTCACGAATCATGTGCCATGCACTGATGCTGTAGCTGGAAGTGCTACACATATTTACCATTTGCATTCTTTAACAAGCATTGTGTTGCTTAGTAGAGGTTCACTAATGATTTTTTCACTGTTTAGTATTGACATGACATCCCTCTTGCAAATCCATGTAAGCATTATTAGGTAAAATTCAGCTTTTTATTTGCATTGGAATTTAGTACTGATTCAATTCTTTTTCTTGTCATAAAAATAACTATGAAGAAGGATGACTTGTTGATAACAGTCAAGTATTGCATTTCTGTATTTGAATCTGTAACATCTTGTCCAGTGGACAGTTTGGAAAAGGCCCACGAGATCATTAATCCATTGGACAGATGAAAAAATATAGTTTGGGTGTTTATAAACCATTGCCAAGTTTTTGTTCAAAGCACTGCATATTCAATTGCACCTGAATTGACACTGATCATATTGTATGTAAACATTGGCAGAAATGACAGTGGATAAAATCCCATATTTCCGAACATATCACTACTATAAGCACAGTGGATACTCCCCTCCCTATATTCAAGTTCTTTACTAAGGCAGAATATACAGTCATGGACAAAAGTTTTGAGAATGACACAAATATATTTTCACATTATCTGCTGCCCTCTGGTTTTTATGTGTG
>WMED01013664.1:0-14323 GCA_019650415.1 Pipa parva | reverse complement strand
CATCATTGCTGCATGTACATGTGTCACTGTGCAGAATGTACTGCATCATTGCTACATGCATGTACATATGTGTCACTGTGCAGAATGTACTGCATCATTGCTATATGTACATATGTGTCACTGTGCAGAATGTACTGCATCATTGCTACATGTACATATGTGTCACTGCAGAATGTACTGCATCATTGCTACATGTACATATGTGTCACTGTGCAGAATGCAGAGCATCATTGCTACATGTACATATGTGTCACTGTGCAGAATGTACTGCATCATTGCTACATGTATATAATGTATAATTGTGCAGAATACTGAGCATCGTTGATGCAGGTACATACATGTCACTGCAGATTGCAGAGCATTGTTGATGCAGGTACATGCATGTCACTGCAGATTGCAGAGCATTGTTGCTGCATATTTATTGGTGTGAGTGCAATAGCATCATTGGTACTTGTACATGTAGGGCATCATTTGTCTGTGTGTATATGAGTCGTTGTGCAGAATGTATATATATATATATATATATACAGAGGCAAGATACCCTAATACAGTGCACACATTTCTTTATTATAGCAATTGTGAAGTAGGTATAAATAGAAAAACTTTAAAAACAATTGAAAACATATCGTCCATATATCATGGACTACTCTGTCCAATAGAGGAGAGTGCAGTTTAGCGTAACAGTAGTATAGGGTAAGTATGTATGTATGTATGTATGTATTAACATATGTAAAGAGGTGAGATACAGCATTACTACAGAGTTATATAGAGTATGAGTAAATAAATACTATATACAAGATGCACATCATTAACTGCTACATGAAAATGTTTGTTACTGCAGATTATTGAGCATTGTATATGCATGAGTTACGGTGTAGAATACAGAGCATTGTTGCTACATGACTGTGCAGTATACAATATATCACTGCTACGTTTACTTGTGTGTAACTGTGCAGAATACAGAGCATCATTACTACATGTACATACGTGTCACTGTGCAGTATATAATATCACTGCTATGTTTACTTGTGTGTAGAATACAGAGGGCACAAGCACTTCTGTGTGTGACACAGTGATATTAACAGATTCTTTTAGACATTTGCCAATGTACAGATGAATCAGTGCTACAAGGAATTAGTGTTTATAGAGCATGAATGTCTCTGTATAGATTACAGATGGTTTGTTCTTATTACATACAAATTACGCTTTGCAGATTGGTGCTCTACATATGGCAGTAGGAAGAAGCATGTTTTCCTTACATGCATATTGTTTGGTGCAGTAAATACATGCATCTCTGTCAGGCTTTGCACGTTTTAGATTGGCACAGCTTGCTACAGCCAGTTCCCAGTATCCCTTAGCCTGCCTCCCCGTGTGTTAGGATCACACTATATAAAATACAATTAGCAGCTGTGCCCCAGACATGAGGATGCGCCTTTTCATCCCATTTATAAGAGATCCTAATCTAATTCCCTAGCAACACTGATCCTGCTTCCTTCTCCCTCTTGGGCATGAACATATTACACGTCTCAGTTTGGGGCTTGCTGCATGCACACTTTCCAGCAGCCCTTGGGGTTGATAATCAGTTGCTAGGAGGCTTTTTAAAATGTGACCTGTGTAGGAAGGGATGTCTGAGTGGTCATTAGCCAGGATATAATTTATTTTAAGGCTTCTGTGGCAGGGTGTATGGCGAGAGGAGACATCTGACGTTTCTATCTTTTCTTGACCAGTTAATAATGAAGCTTATAAGTCATTACAGTCAAATGTAAAGGAAATATGGTCCAGCTCCCCCTCGCACATAAATAAACATACCTTGGACATAATTGTGCTTTCATTACAGATCCACAGCCTATGGCTCCCACAATCCCCTATTAAATCAGGCAGTCCATGAAGATATTCACTACTTTGCAGGTTAGAAGTCTCTGGTTATGGTTGACAGTTAGTTATATGCTATAAATCGCACATCTGTAATTATTAAATAGGACACACCAGCAGTTGCGGTTCCAATTTAAGTAGTATTTTATCCAATAGGTGTGAAGCCTTTGTGATAAGAATTTGTTTAAAAAAAATTAATTTAAGACCCTCTGCTTTTTACAGGTAAATAAGTCATTATAATCTTTTAGTAATAGTAATCTTTTTATTACTGGCAGAGAGTATACTTCACCTTTAACAGAAGACATCTATGGGGGGCGCGCATGCCACATAGTCATACAGGTTATGCCACAGCGTGTTTTCATACATATCCTCTAGTAAAGGTGAGTTAAGGTTAATGCAGTTATTCACCTAGGGATATCACTCTATAGTTTAGAACTGGTTTAGGCATCGACTTCCCAAAATTGTACCCCAGTGCTAAACAAAACAAAGTAGAATGCATACAAACTGCTTAGGCAGCCAGCTTGTAACACAAAATTTCCCAAGTTCAGTAACTCACAGCAGCCAATCAGATACTTGTATCTATCATTCTAACAGAATCAGACCAGTAAAATGTAACTTTTGACTGATGCAGATTACTGGTCTAGGGAACACCACGCATGTGATTGTAGAGTTGTCTAGAGTAGATCACAACAATTGTATACACTTCTAATGTTGTTAGGGTACATCCATCTACAGATAAGGTGAGCTATAGGTCCCTGCGATGCTCCCAAGTGACTCCGCGGATTGCTGTATCTTTGTACTGGAAGCCCTGGTGGGATGTGCGGAATGCAGTAAGCCCATGCAGCAGATCTTTTTTTCAGCTATTGCAGTAAAGCTGCGAATTGTGTATTTCTGGCACGGGGGATTCTTGTTCAGATTTATTTTGAAAGCTTGGCCGTGGTAAAAAATATCTCTAATTCCCAGTTTCATTGGCTGCAGCGATCAGTGGCAGAATTACTCAGCCATGCGGTGGGAATGAACATCCAGACGGAGGAGGATGGCTCTTTATTCAGATAATGGAAATCTGGCCAGGGAATTTATACAATACTGTGTGTCTGGATTAGGCAGAACAGAACAAACAGCAGCCAGTGAGAAGCCAGCCGCAGCCTCAGAGGAGGAAAGGGAATGGATTCCGTGTGTGTGTGTATATAAACATATATAAACAAAACAAAGATACTTTTGCAAACTCTGATTAACAGGTCTTTCAATCTACCGTAAGAGGAACAAATTTCTACATTTTGTGGGTACAGGTTTTCTTTGGAGACAAGAAAAGGTATAAATGCAGGGCTGATTTATTTAATTTTTTATTTTACAAATCCTGTTTATGTAATCGGCCATGTTTTTCCCATAATCCTCTGTCTGTATGCGAGCTTACCCCCTACTGTGCCAGAACCTACAGTGACTGCAAGTGTAATAAGGAAAAGTGAGCAGTATCTCTTCTCAGATTCAGGGCCTGCCTTCAATTAGTGCTTTGCGTAGGGTTAAAAACGACATTGTGTACATTTATCTTTTTCTGAATTGCATCCATTTATGCCAAGTAGTAGGAAATCAATGCGTTGTACATTAAAAGAATAGGTAGTGGTTAAACGGTTTACATTAGTAATATTGCTTTTAAAGCAAACTGTTGCCACTAAAATGTTTCGCTGTGTTTAAAAAAAATTTAGGCTAAAACAAAGTTTTTAATAATTTATACACTAAATACACTATTAACTATTCCTCAGCAAGCCTTGTTCCAGAAAGTGAAGTTGAAAGAATGTTAGAAATGATGCAACCTTATTTATGGAGCAAACGCAAGTTTCTTGGTTTTAATGCAAATGCTGTGCTTGCCGCCTGGATATCATTTTATTAACTTAAACAGTTGCAGCTGGGATTATACACAGCAGGCCTGAGTCACTGATCCAAGTTAGCGGTATAGAATCTGCACACACAGGGAGGTGTAGAACCTGAGAAAGGGTGGATTGTACACCCCGAAATGTTGCTGTTTTGTAACCTGCACTGATGATTTCATTAAATAAGGTTCTACACCTCCCTGATTCTATTCCTCTACCTTCTTGCCAAATATGTGATGTGTGCCCAGCATCTAAGAATCTAGAACCACTTTAGTTCATATTAGTGTGCACTTTCACACACTGTTTGGAACTTCTGGGCCACTGACCCAGCAAGCAACCTTGGGAATTTAGGAGGTAATAGCAGGGAAACATACAAAAAAAATGCTGCTTGAAACATTTTTCCTTTAAAGGAGAAATAATGTCCCCTAGCCATAACTGATGTGCTGAAATTCCAGGGTCTACCAATCTAAACTGCTGTATTATGAAGAAGCAAATCGGTACCTTTTGGCTGCAGTGCTATCTTATAAAACTGCTGGAGCTAATATCAAATGACTGCCATGTTGAATCCACATTAATATGTTTATAAACCATGAAACATCATTACACATATTGTTTGACTGGTTGGGAATTATCACATAGTAAATTAAACTGTGAATATCAATGAGACAAGTAGAGTGTAGCACCATGTTAACCATAGATATAAGCAGAGACAAGTAGAGTATAGGTGACAACTTTTATTGACTAACTGAATAGATAGTAAATGCAAGCTTTCGAGACTACTTAGGTGTCTTCTTCAGGCATGGCCTGAAGCCAACCCCTGAAGAAGAGACCTAAGTAGTCTCAAAAGCCTGCTTTTACCATCTGTTCAGTTATCCAATATAAAGTATCAACTATACTTTACTTGTCTCTAGGGCTGGGCCAAGGGGTAGGTAGCCTCCTAGTGCACTGCAGGAGGGAGGTGCTATCTTGGTGCTCGCTCCCTTCTTTTCCCTGTCCCTTCTTACCTCCTCCGTGGCCCGGCTCTGTCTGCTGTAGAGCTAAGCGCCACAGCATTATTTCCTCCAGCAATGATGTAACTTCCAATGATCTGCAGGAAGTTGAAGCAGTGCTGGGGAGAGGAATGCTTCCAGCCTACTAGGACAACCTACTTGGAGTGCTGAGGAGTAAGACGCCTGTACTTTGATAGTACTTCTATGCAGAGGTGGTGATGATCTGATTCTAATACCCTGAGCTCCCAGGCAGAGCAGTGCACAGAGGATAAGAATCAGATCATCGGGCTGCCACTGCATAGAAGCGCTACTGGCCTACTAAGCAGTGCAGCAGGCTGAGAGTGGTATTATGCAGGTGTGTGTGTGGGGGCGGGGGAGGAGGTGAGTTTCAGTCATCAAGGACTGAGGGCACATTTTCATTACTCCACCTAGTGCGCAAAAAAAAAAAACCCTTTGCCCGGCCCTGCTTGTCTCTGTGAATGAGGCATTCGCTCAGAGCTAGTTTTCACGCATGCTCTGTAAGAAGTCAGTGCCCAGGACTTCAGCTTTCTCAGCAGGTGGTGGAGCTGAATTGTAATAAACTTTGTTATATACTTGTGAAATAATGTATGCAGAAGAAACATAAATAATCAAGTAGATGGCTTGAAAGGGAAAAATTGTGGGTTTTTTGGCATGTAGACTAAACAAATATGATTTATTAAGAGATTTCGTAAAGTGCACATTAGTTTCTTTAGTTGAAATTTAGTCCAGTTGATCAAATGGATTAAAAGTAAAATTGTGTGTGAACTAGCCAGTATTTTTTTATATATGATGCAGAACAGGAGTTCAGTCGCTCAGGCATGTTGCTTTAGTGATATTTACAGCTCTATTGTTCCAGTTCTACAACTAAGGCCCTTATTCATCATAGTGCGAAGTGAGCCGCGAAGCCTTAGGCTCACGTCGCACATGGTGTTATGCGCATGCTGATGTCCTGTGCGCGGACATCAGCATGCTCATTAAAGGGATTCCCCTCCCGGCGAGAGCACTCGAGTCTCTTCACCGGGAGGGGAATCCCTTTAATGCGCATGCTGACTTCCGCGCACAGGACATCAGCATACGCATAACACCATGTGCGAAGTGAGCCGAAGGCTTCACGGCTCACTTTGCACTATGGTGAATTAGGGCCTAAGTGTGACTCCCTTTATCTTAGAGAAGGATAGACCCCCATGTAGATTGTAAGCTCTATGGGGCAGGGACCTCCAACCTCTTGTGTCAACCGCAACCTAGCAGATAAAGTGATGTATCCTTGTGATATTATACTTGTATTGTTTAATGGACATTTCTCATGTCTGTATTATATTTGTATGGCTGAATTGTACAGCACTGCGTAAATTTGTGGCACTTTATAAATAATACATACATACATACATAAAGAACCACTGCCCAAGGGCATTTTTCTAACAAAAATGTATATAAATATGGTGAAACTTTATTATTTCAGAACAAACTAGAATACAGTCAAGCCTTGTTGAAAATTGCACAAATAAAAAAGAATCCGAGAGGGAGATTAGGGAATCATAATTATTTGTAGTAAATGTTTTCTGTCCTTTACACAGTTAAAATAGTGACAGCTTTGAGCATCTTAACCCAGTGTTGTAGAATCAAGACGTGTCGCATTTTGACTGATTTCAGTTTTTGTCATAGCTGACTACGCACAAAAATGGGACCACAATTTTATTCACTGTCAGTAAATTTATTGATGGTTGCCAACCCTGCCAGTAATACCAAATATATGAAAAAAATTGCATTAAGATTGGCACTTTACTTATTCTAAACAGTATTTATAAAAAAAATTGTGGCCAAATTCCTAATTCTATTTGCTTTATTTTTTTTTTTGCTGGTTGCAGCCATCTTTTATTTATTAACTGTAGACATAACCACTTCCCAGTACCATTGGATTCTGTGGAATTATTTTAACCATTTATCGTTCTCCGTTTCCGTTTTGTTTTTCATTCTCAGTGTCTAGCTCACTGATATTATACCATTCATTATCAGCAAAAAAATAATGATTTAAAAAATAGTTCACTTTGATTCTGAAAAGGTGACAGTACCTTTTTTCAGGATGCGCAGGGATGTTTTGCCTGTTCCTTCTTCAAAAACAGCAGTCCCATCTCACTTTATGGCTGAAATATAGGCTTTATTACAGAAAGATACGCTGGAGGCCATCTAGCTTTAAAGACATAGGGGGGAATTCACCATTCAGTGAAGTGAGCTCCGAAGCCTTCGGCTCACTTCGCAAATGGTATTTGCCATTTGCTCGGCGAGGCAACTCTTTTTGTCTCGCCAGGACTGGAATCCCTTTAATGCGCATGCTGATGTCCGCGCGCAGAGAAATGAAGCAGGGAGTTTGCTTCTTTTACTACAGTCTTAGTTGAATGCTTTTAGCTACTCCATGCTTCCTAAAAAAAAGTCTTAAGTGGACCTGACAGGTCCACTTTAAACAACATGGCTTCTTATCAGCAAAAATAAGAACGCAATACAATTCATGAGTTTGACTTCAAGCGTAAAATCTTACGTGCACTGTATTTGAATTACTGCCTTGCCGATCTAAATGGGAATTTTTAATTTTGGCATTACTGGTCCTTTTAAACGTAATGTTAGGTTGGCTTCTGAATAACAGATTGTAATCCGTTTAAATTTGTATGATTGTGGTATTGAAATCAGATGATAAATTGTTATACCGTTTTATGTACATTCCCAGTGTTGTGGCGGAATCCATTTATGCTACAGTGGAGAACTCAGGAAACAAAGGGTCCCTGTGTAAGACTGTGGCCAACCTTTTGCATAGATAATTTGTAGAAACAATAACACACAAGTATGCAGACAAATAAGACGATGTGCAGAATAACCTATGCCCTGTATTTACTGAACAGTTTATTGGAAAATCAAGTGAAAGTAATGCCCTTATAAAAGGGATTTTTTTTTTTTAGAAAGAACATGTTCTTGCCTGGCGGGCCCCCTGATCTCTTGTTGCCTGGCAGGTCCCTGATCGCTTGTTGCTTGGCAGGCCCCTGATCTCTTGTTGCTTGGTGGGTCCCTGATCTCTTGTTGCTTGGTGGGCCCCAGCAGCTCATAACTGTAATAGGGTGGTGAGTGTTTTTATGGTGGTTGTTATGGGTGTTTGTAAATCTATAGGGAACTCACAGAGGTTCTGAAGGATGTAAAAGCAATATTTACTACAAATTTTTAGTATGCCAGAAGTGGCACCAAAATTCATTATTATGCAGGAGCTCAAATGGTCACATGGATTTCTGGTGGTAGCAGGGAGGTATATTAGTCCAATTTTGTATTGCAAAGCTGAACTAATTACTAATCAGCCAATGCAGCACATGCATGCATTTTTTTTTACTTATCCAGATTTAAGTGTGTGATTTTTTTTTTTTTTTTTTTTACAATTATGATGCAATATCTGTGTTACACTGATCCCAGCCATATTTATCTACCCTTCAAATGCTGTTGGTGCAGCATAAAACACAGCTTTGAACATACAGAGTTATATAATGTTTCTGTCAACTGATATTGCCATGTACGGCCACTTTTCTGACGATAAAAGGGTTTGAATGTACAAGCCTTTTCCGGCCTTGCCTGCTTCATGAAATCCAAGAGGAAAGTGATATAAATAGTGGCAGATCTAAGCCAGGAGGGAGCTGATGAATAATTGATTCTCATGGGTTTAATCTTACTGGGGTAACTTGCAGCAGAACCGTGCCTATTTAGAATCTACATTACCTGTTTCCATGGTTCGGGCACAGAGAAAACGCATTGAGGGGGTTATTGGCTAAAGTCAGGATTTGAATGTCGAATTCTCAAACAGCGGATTCCCATAACAAATCCGCTACAATTTTAAAGTGGCAACCATGACCATATTCCCATAATGAACTCTGGACTGCGACAGTAGCAGTCTATTGTGACCATCTTTAGCTGGCGAATTCACACCTTTATGTAGCAATATGGACAATAACCCCCTGAGAGTTTAACCGCTTCTCTGGCCATGTTTATATAGTAGGCAGCAATCTGTTTTTCTTCTACAGATGTTAGATTTGGAATCCAGATCAAAAGAAGGATTATTCATAAAAACTTTGGGGTATTTTTTTAAACATTCTCTCCTATAACATTAGAGAGAAACATTTATTGAAAAATCTCCAGTGCCATGTTTTTCCTTATTTACCCAATAAACATCAAAAGTATCCTCTGGTGCTGGATTTCTTAGCTCTGTGCCTGGAGAAATGATTGTGCCTTAATCACGCACAGGTGAGTTCATCTATTTGATTAAAAAAAAGTAATTATCTTAGTTGTTTGCACAATGGAGGTCTTTAACACACGGAGTATAGAAACTCTGCCATGGAAAATAATGATTTCTACAAGATCTGCTCTGGCGAAAGGATTTCATTAAAAGCAATATGGTGAAAATGTTGACATCGGAGTACCGGTGCGGTTACATAAGAAACCGTTTTGGAAGTGTCATTTTGTCTATTTTACTTCTTGATCAGATCCGGCTCTGCAAAAGGCATTTATTTATTTTATTTCTATAGCTCTTACAGATCAAGCAACATTTTAAAGAGATTAGACACACACGCACACGCACGCCAGTTTAGTCTCCAGTTAACTGACCTAGTGTCTCCTTATACTGGGAAGAAACAAAGGGGGGAATTCACCATAGTGCGAAGTGAGCTCTGAATCCTTCGGCTCACTTCGCACATGGTGTTATGCGCTCGCTGATGTCCTGCGCGCAGACATCAGCGAGCGCTTTAAAGGGATTCCAGTCTCAGCGAGACCACTCGAGTCACCTCGCTGAGACTGGAATTTCTTTAAGCATTCACTGATGTCCACGTGCAGGATATCAGCGAGCACATAACAGTAGGTGCGAAGTGAGCCGAAGGATCCGGACCTCACTTCGCACTATGGTGAATTCCCCCCATAGGCAAGTATGTGGAGACCATACAAAACCTATGAGGAATATGGCCTTGCTTCTGGTTTCCCCTATAGCTTTTTACTGCTCCTTTTTTTTAGTTGAAATATCAGATCTTACTGAGCTCCTCACATCTATAGAAGCTTCCATAAACCTATGTCCCCCAAGCCATTGTACGTTACAGTTATTATTCCCCAACCACTATCCTATCTCCACTATTTCCATTTCCATTTGCAAAAGCAATGTTAAATCATAAGACTCTGTCTGTGCAAGTGCACTATCTATATAAGGAGGAATGACAGTGGCCAATGGCCAAAGCTGGCCTATTTACATAAACACAGAAACAGAGGTATCCTGTAAGTCAAGGTGTAATGTAAGGCTCATTTAAACAAGCATAAAAGGATATTGTTCATGGTTTAGCTTGCCTTCAAAATTGCCTAGTTCCCTTTTATTTTTATATAAGTATCTTTCTTCATGAACATAGAATTGCTTGCTTTTTCACCCTTCTCCCTGAGATCTGGGCCACACTGGTTATATTGTAGTTGAGCTGTTTTGAACAGGGTAAGTGTTCTAATTGATTTTAGTTACAAGGCACCCTTCTGACTTCGGCTGGGGTCACACTAGCTGAAATAATAGTCTCCGTTGTTTCCTGTGGAATAATCTACAACAGCAGTTCTCAACCTGTGGGTTGTGACCCCAGCAGGGCTCGCACGACCATCCCACGGGGGTCGAGAACCGCTGCTGAGCCCGGAAGCACCCACAGAACCCTTTTTATAAGGGTTCCTGCGGAGTGACTTCAGCCCAAAACATCCCCACGTGACGCACGTACGTGATGACGTTCGGGCAAAACGTCACACCATGATGTCAGTGCCTGGGGTCGCGATTCTCAAAAGGTTGAGAACCGCTAATCTACACAGTCTATTGTGTTTTGCTCCATAAATAATAATGAGCCTAATTTAAAAAAAAAAAAAAAACTCAGGTGAAACTCTAATTAAAAAAGCTCAGCTGGTGTGACACCTGCCTTAAAGTGGATCTCGAGACTTTAATCTGTTGCCATCATTATAATTAGTTGAGATCAAACAATGTAAAACTTACCCAATTTAAGATAATGATAACTCCTCCCATTTAACTCTGTATCTGCCCGGTAACATTTGCAAAAGCCAGCCAACAGTCAGTAAGCCAATAGGAACTGTGGATACTGCATTATATATGCTATTTTGAAATCGTAAGTGTCCCTTTGATACAAACAGCAATAACTTGCTTTTAACATAATGTTATTTTTTTCATTGTGAAGTTTTTCTGACGTTTTTAAATTGTTGGATTAAAAGCAAGTTCTAGTTTATAGCCTGTGATACAAAGTTACCAGAGCCTGGGTCTAGACAGACATGCGGGGAAGAATTACAGAATCACATAGTTAAAGATAGAGAGCTACTCGGCAATGTATACATCTCAAGAGCCACATTGGCACAAGGCTGAATAGAAATCTGCTTAAAACATGCCTAGCTACAGAGCTTTCTTTGAATAGGAGTCTGGATGGAGCATGACTAGCTGCAGAGCTCTCTTTGAATAGGAATCTGGATGGAGCATGACTAGCTGCAGAGCTCTCTTTGAATAGGAGTCTGGATGGAGCATGACTAGCTGCAGAGCTCTCTTTGAATAGGAGTCTGGATGGAGCATGACTAGCTGCAAAGCTCTGTTTGAATAGGAGTCTGGATGGAGCATGACTAGCTGCAGAGCTCTCTTTGAGTAGATGTCTGGATGGAGCATGCAGGATTGCAGAGCTCTGTTTGAATAGATGTCGGGATGGAGTATGACCAGCTGCAGAGCTCCCTTTGAATAGATGTCTGGACGGAGCATGCATGGGTGCAGAGCTCTCTCTGAATAGGTGTCTGGACAGAGCATGACTAGCTGCAGAGCTCTCTTTGAGTAGATGTCTGGATGGAGCATGCATGATTGCAGAGCTCTGTTTGAGTAGATGTCGGGATGGAGCATGCATGATTGCAGAGCTCTGTTTGAATAGGAGTCTGGACAGAGCATGATTAGCTGCAGAGCTTTCTTTGAATAGGAGTCTGGATGGAGCATGACTAACTGCAGAGCTCTCTTTGAGTAGATGTCTGGATGGAGCATGCATGGGTGCAGAGCTCTTTTTTAATAGGAGTCTGGATGGAGCATGCATGGGTGCAGAGCTCTGTTTGATATACATCATTTTCCTCCAATTATCCCACACAGTTTTATAAGCCAGTATGTTACCGTGCCTTTGGTACCCAACCTCATAGGCATCTAAAGAAGATTTTCTTCTTAGTATTCTGTAGCTACTGTAACCTGATGGGTCCCTTTAAGGCTGAGGGGGCCCCTAGGCATGTGCCTAATTACATAACTGTTCTTCTTGTTTGCCTAAAATGTGCTTTTTACATAGTCGCAGCACCAGTATGTATGTAAAGATTATAATGAACCAGGTTTGCATAGGCAGTATCTCTGCTGATACTGAACAGACTGTATGACTGCAGCTTCTACACGCACACTTGATTTCCAGCCCTCTATGTAAAAGGCTTTGGATGAACCTATTACATTACAGTTAATCACAGCAATTCGTTTTTTTTTTTTTTTTTCCCCTTTCGGTAAGGAGCCTTCAAGGGACAGGAGGAATTAGACCTTCTCTAGCCATCCTCCAGGGAATTAGTGTCCGTGAAATCCTCAGTCCTATATCCTATTGCCAGCGTACATCAAGCTCTTATCTGCTAGTGCCCCCTGCGATGCCCATTCCTTGCCGAGTTTATAAAGCATGCTGTGAGGTGGAAGAGTGAGTAATGGCGGTATTAATAAAACGCTTTCTAATGCTGGGGTGTCCAACCCTTTTACTGCTTTTTAAAGTGTCTACGGAGAAAGGGAATGGAAAAAGGAATTTTGGTGGAGGAGGTGAAGGTAACCAATTAAAGGTGCATTAAGCCTTAGCAAAACTAGTATACCTTTTTATTTGTGTGATAGGAACATTATTGAATACATGTAGAATTCTATTCCATCTGCAGGCTTTCTCTGGTTCTCTAAGGCCAGTGGCACTTTAGCATTTTGGATCACGGTGATTGGAAATAACCTCCCTCGACAGACCTTTTACAGTTGAAATAAGTACAGCAAATCTAAAGTATCTGTTGTTAAAATTCTAGTAGATTCCTTTTCTCGTTAACATCCTCAATCTCTTGGAGAGCAGTCTCCTCTCTCTCTCACTTGTAAAAAATCTGGTGCACATAAAGAATTTTGTGGAATAAAAGTAGGTCTGCCATACACCGTACCCTGTATCAGAAACAAACACATTTTAAAGGGAGTGTTACAAGCCAGTGGGAGATTTAGAAATCTCAGCTTTTATTTAGACAGCAGCTGAGCTGATGGTTGCTAGACTTAATTTCCGTTGTTCTTCCTGAAGTGCTTTTCTGTGTTACAGTTCTGCCGCGCCTGTGAGTTAAAGTTCCTTCATTCCTGACTTTCACCCAGCAACTACCAATGGGGGATTCTATCTTCTAACAGTTTCCTTCAGTTTGGTGTGTGCATCCTTTATCTGCTCAGGGGATTATTCACTAAGGTGCGAATTCTCAAACAGATTCCCATAGCAAATCTGTGACTGCAGCTATTCTGTCATTGTAAAGTCGCAACTGTGACAATTATTAAAATTGCAACTGTGACAATTTTCCATAGTAAAGTTGCAACTGCGACAATTATTAAAATTGCAACTGTGACATTTTTCCATAGTAAAGTCGTGACTGCAACAATATTCTCATTCTAAAAATGCAACTGCGACAGTAGCAGTCTATTGCAACTGTCTTTAGCTGGAGAATTCACACCTATACACAACAGTTCGGACTTTAGTGAATAACCCTTCAGTCTTTTAGCTTTGCTCTTCTCTCTGGCTAGTCTTCTCATTTACAGCCTTCATGTTTAATGGTTGACCTATAACTGTTTCTTGGTTGTTGTTGGACAATCTGTTCTGACCTTAATGCAGGAACTAAAGATACAGGATCTCAGATTAGGAGACAACTGTGCTAAGTTCTGATGGTTTTGTGGGCCCACTATAAGTCCAAATGGATCGTTTAGTTCTTTTGCTCAGATTTCTAAGTATTGCTTAGTGACCACACAATTTAACATAAAATATCAGTGAACCCAGTAACATATGGTGGGAGAAATGCACATGTATACGTATATGTATATGGTACAGTCGACTTATACACAAGTCAGGTTAGTTTTGAAAGCAAAAAAAAAAAAAGATCAACAGAGCCAGCTAGAGGGAGCTGCTTGGAGCCGCGACACAAACAACAGCACAGTAGGAGAGGCACTGACCCGAATCTGCAAGTAATTATAGCACACACACACACGAGTACTGAATAAACTCACCGGGGGGTTAATTGGGCAAACCTGTTAACAGCATCCACCCATTGCAGACTCTCACACTAGCAAAGGGCCTGGGGCCAGACCAGAGCAAACAGAAAGCACATGCAGCCAGGGACTGCCCCTTAAAGGAGAACACACACTAAACTGTAGCTGACAGAAATAAATAAAATCTTAATGCTATCTTGTATTTTTCCAACAATTCTTTAATGTGTTATGTTAACAAAAACCCCAAGTTTTACTCTCGACTTATCCATGGGTCATAGCAAATT
>WMED01013662.1:0-14325 GCA_019650415.1 Pipa parva | reverse complement strand
TTGAAAAAGATTTGCAAGTCATTGTATTCTGTTTTTATTTACGATTTACACTACGTGCCATCTTTTCTGATTTTGGGGTTTGTATTTTCCACCATAATATATAAATAAATATATATATATATATATATATATATATATATAATATACTGTATATGACATGGTTGTTGAAACCTGGTTTGGCTTCACATCTGAATCACATGTAAAGTTTGTGCTACAACTTACCCCTGTTCTTAGCTAAGAAACTGCACATTAGTGGAAAATGTTTAAAATATTGGTTTTCTTTTAAACAGGACCCAATATGTTTGTCAGTTTAGAGTAAACTAGTATCTTTATGCATCCTGTTTGCTGTTTCCTTCTGGTGCTATCTGTATCTTGGATCTCAGAGCTGTGGTTTGCTAATTGTTGCTGATATTCTACTACACACATCTGCTAACAGGCTCTTTCTACCATTTGCAGTTCAGCAATAGCTGAGAACTTTTACATGTTTCATGTCTCTGTTCTGCACCTTGGTTTTGTACATCGCATTGAAATATTAGCAGGTAAATTCATCAGGGGCAAGCATTTAGAAGTCTAATAACCCATAGGAACCAATCAGCAGTCATCTTTCTCTGGTATAATAATAAAAGCCAACTTCTGATTGGTTGGTATGAGTTATCTCAGAAAAGATTGCCCCCGATGGTTTATTATTCCATTGGCAATCCTTCCTTTGAACTGCTCAGGAGTTTTATGACTGAGGAGTAAGTTAGTCTAACTGTCACGTAATACTCAATCAAGTCATTCGGGAATAGTATTGTGTACTGTGTATTGTGTACTGTGTATACTAGCCATGTCAACCCAGCAGTTTGGTATAGGAATCAAGAAAACAATTTTAACTGGACCCCATAGAGAACAATCCCTGCTACATGCTTTCATGGGCCCCAGTGCAAAATCTGCAATGTCTGGAAAATAATGCAGCTTTGGTGTCATAACTGGTGCAACCAAATTCTAGCCCTTATGGCTGAGGTCCCAATGCATTTCCACAATAGATCATCTGCTTCTTACCACAGCACTACCTACTTAGATACATAGGAGCCCTCTAGAGAAATGTATAAATGATATGGGCAAAAATACAAAATTTGTGTTTATTTTACCCTTGGTTTAAATCCATAAATGTTTTTTGATTTAGAGTTTTTATGGGCCTTATTGAATGAAGGATGAATTCACCTGTTGAATTCACTTTGCTACAATTCGAATTGTATTGCCAAAATAGTCTCATTTCTCCTTATTGCTGAAGCTGCAGTTAGATTTGTCGATCAGGCAGACTGCTATGGACGAAGTCTCATGTATAGTGTGGCGACGTCAGTCAAATAGAAGTAGGATACGAAGTCATGCAGGTGAAATGCAGTGACATCATCCTCATCATATCCCACTAACTGTATACAAGTAAATAACACATTTGTTTCTATGTCACCTTGTGCCTAGTTCATGTTTAGTAGTAGACTAATTTAGTCGCAGTTGCCATTGTTACTTTTGAATGAATAGTCTCCTTACGCAACACTGAAGCCCTGACCATTCACCACTTTGACATGGTGACATCAAACAGGTGAATTTGTAGCATTACGCATTGTCAAATTTGCAACTGGGATAGAGTTTGCCATTTGGTCAATAGCTGGAAGTACCTGTGCATGCGCAAGCGACGTGATGCAAAGCACTCTGTAAGATTGTGACTATCGTTTTTGCTCAAATTAGACTTGTACATACCACATCTCAGAATTTTATGAATAAGGGGAAATGGTGATCAAATATGAATTCAGAGCTATACATGACAAATCAGTCTTTAGTCAATAGGGCCCTAAGGGACCTCCCAACTTACGACTTTAAAGATACTATTGAAAATCCGTCATTGTAGCTACCATGGCCTGCAACATACTAAAGTGCCTTTGTCTGATAATAAACTATTACATTCAAAGAATCTAACAACTGGTACCCTGGGTATTTGTATGAACCATAAATACATCACTTTAACCAGCTTCAGCGGGATGTTCCCCTTTAAGTATAAGTGAAATCTGCTCCTTTTTATTGGGATCAGCTAGCCTGGGCACGAAAATGTAACTTTTAGAGGGGATTAGAGTGCCCTCTATAGCACTACAACAATAGAAACTTTATTTAACAAAACACACAAATGATATTTGTACCCAGTAAATCACAGTTCCATTGCTCCTACACATACTTGCAGTTAGTCATGTTACATACATGATGAATACTCTTTAAAGTACAATAAAAGTGTCATGCTATTGGTCTTAGCCGACATGGCTGCCAACAAGAGAAAACAGAGGATAATGTTAAGGGGGGCAGAGGCTTCAGAAACAATTGGGGTATCCGTGTTATACATAATGCTTGTATAGTGTATGTAAGGCAGCACTGTTCATATGCTCTGATGCCACTCAGGAAGTCTACTAAAAAGTGTGCTGTCTCCATCTTGTTCATCTATAAGTTGCTGTTCTTTAAATAAAATTAATTCCTTTATTACTACAGTCCTATTGTCTGCCTGTCCCTGGTGCATAATTTACCCATATGCCTCAGCAAACAGCTAAAACAGACCATCAAACAGACTGTGTTTGAGTACTTGGCAATGCAAATGATGGCTACATCATGTCACGTGATGTCATGTGACTCTGAGTGGCCAGGTCATCTGTGCAGCCATTTTAGCTTGTAAGGTTTTGCTGACCTATTCCCTAGAACAGGAGGATGCAGACATTTACAAAACTCTGTCTGATGCAATTTCCCTGAAAGGAAATCTTATGCCACTCAGCTATCTGTGACACAAACGAAACAGTTCTTCTCATTTTCCAATAATAAACATGATTCATTAGCAGATGGCGGTGTGATGTGTTTTTATCTTATCAGTTTCCGGGGTTAGCTTTATGGGTAGAAGCGTGCCACCTCTCCGACTTTTGAGATTAATTTCTGTGAAGACACCATCAGTGTGGGCAGTTCAAGGGGTTCATATGAAGAACTGAAACCAGTGGATTTCCACTAAATTTCCAGTACATCATTGCAGCAAAGAGCTGGTTTAGGTCAGAAAGTTAAACGTGAAATTAGTTCTACTGTTCTTAGTTATTACTGCCTGCCACAAAGGTCTGTTAATGAGTCTACCAGTAGCTATAAACAGAAGCCATGCTTACGGCAAAGCCAACAGAAGGTTCAATAAATATATGGGTAATAATAAATATCTGAGATAGGCCCACATGTGGATATCAATATGTATGCACCACTGCTGCTGGTCAACTCTCCTGACCAAACTAAACAAGTTAGTTAATGTTGTGTATTAAATCTAATAAATAATGAAGCAATTTAAGGGAAAGGCATTAAATATCCTCTTTTCCGATGAAAATCTAGCTGTAGATTTCCATACAGAAGCAGCATAGACTTACTGAAAGTTTCACAGAATGCCAAACAAAATCCATATTAGCACAGCTGTACTTTGTTAGAAATGTGGTTTCACACAATTTACTGTAGTTCAGAGAGAAAAAATAATAATCACTTTCCAATCAGGTGTTTAAATGTGAAAAACTGAAATTTAACTGGATTTTTGGGGATTGGTGCATCCCAAATGTTTTACTTTAAAAGGGTTAATTTTACCACAAAACTCCATTCTGAAGATGCCTCTATAGCATATAGTCCCTTTATTATTGCCATTGTTCTAGTACAGCCACCAGTATGACAGGATACCTACCATTGTATGATTAATGGTCCATTAATGATCCCCCAAATGTACGGATTGCTGTAGTGAAAGAGCTGGTAAGACAAATGCTTTCATCTCTACCTTAGTTGTTCCGGGATTGAACTGCACATTTGTAAAGCTATGTATAAATCATCATTTCAAGCAATGCAATATTAAACAAAAGAACACACAATGTCAGCGAGAAAATGCTTTATTTAAAGCAGACAATTATAGACAATAGAATCACCCTGTTACCAGGTATAATTCCCTGAGAACAATTGTTAGTTTCTTTTACATATATTTATAGATCTCATAACAAGTCCTATAACCAACCCCAGATACTGGGATATTTAAATTAATGTAATATATAACAATTCTCATCTTTATAAAACTCTTCTGATCCACAGAAAAATAGGACATCTGATATAAAACAAACTCTGTCTTAAAGTACACAGTAAGAACAATTTACTGTTTCTAGGCTATTTACAAATAAACCCATTATGGGTATGAAATGATAACACCCCCAATTAAACTGTTTACCCTGAAATTGCCACAATGAACTCTGCCACAGAATGTGAGACAAAACATTAACGTTTTGAATGCAGGAATGTCATGCATGTAATTTCCATAACTTGAACATAAAAATACCTTCCTTGGACACGAGTGCCACCAGGACTATGAACCACTGACCAAACCTTCCCTACATCACAGAATTGTGTTCTGCATGGAAAAGGAGGTCTAAACAAACAAAGCCACCATAAAGTAGCCAGACTAATAATACACAGAGGGAAAAACTCAGAACCGAATCATTAAATTGCTGACTGCAGAAGAGAAGCAGGGAATGGCGCAAAAGTTTAATTCCTGCATAGAAGGGCAGGGTGATTAGCACAAGATCTAAGCAAAGAATATACAGGCCCACTATTGCTTACTTTGTTTCTATACGGTATTCTCAATTATTAGGATTAGTGGCAGAGTCATTGTACACTGAAGGAGTATATTCAAATAGCCTTCTGTTATAAGATGGCTATTTTAACATGTGCATATTCTTTCAGAGGAAACCACTTTACTGCATTATTTCCTTTGGGTTCCTTGAGAATATTCAAGTTTTACAGCATATTAAAGTTCCAGGTATAGTTTACCCTCTTCAGTGTAACAGCAAAAGGTTTCCGAGAGTCCAGCTCTGAGCTTTCAGCCAATACCCACAATCATTTAAAGTGCCGTAAATGCTCTTTACTGCCACCTAGCTCATAACAAAATGCATAGTTTGCCTTGATGGAAAGTAAAGAGATTGAGCCAGCCCTTTTTCAGAGGTGCACTGACATTAATATTTCTGCACTGTACTATATATATGACCTAAGCAAATACTTGCATGGCTTATTCAATCAAATAGGACTAGTGCAAAAAAAAAAAAAATAGAAAAAAAAAAGATCTTTGGAGGATGGGGAGAACCTTCATCTGAATATTAATCGGAGTCCGACATTTAAGGAATTACATTTTGTAGTATATGAGTCTTCGGAAAATTACTTTTTAGAAAAATAAAAGTAGAACTGGGGGGAGAGAATATCAATCCGAACATATAGAGGCAGAACAATAAGTCAATGGCGTAAAAAGGTGGCAAGAGTTGACTGGAAATTATCCACCCATCAAATTACTTATTTAATGGAGTTCAGCCTCCAAGTGGGATGATATATATTCACGGATTAATAACTTGTGTTTAAAGATCAAGCATCTGCACACTGTCAGCAGCAGGGTATACCAATAAAAGGAGATTTAGTTGCCCAGCTGATAGTTGCAGACTGCTTCACCCTGAATTTGGAATGTTTATATGAAGTTTGCAAGGATGAAGTGCACATGCACTGCATAACTTCATAGTGCTGTAAAATAGCAGGCAAAATATGCTTGCTTGCTATTATACTTCTTTACGTTCTATTTTAAAACAAACTAGGATAAGCCAGAAGAACAAATCATTTGAGAAAAATTACAGGAGCAAAAAAAAAAAAAAAAATGTAACATGAACGATCAAGAAACACTTATCCCTGCCATGTAAAATGGCTCAAAATGTTAAGAATCATTTGTTTAAACAACCAAACCATGTTCTATATACAAGAGATGCCAATTACCCAAGCTATACAACATTTGTAGGTAAAAAGCAACAAAAGAAGGTCTTTAGTTTACATTCTGTAAGAGTTGCAGACACTGCAAAGCAAGTTATACGTTCCTATAAGCAATGGCTGAACTCCAATGCATCTGAAACAGCCATTGGTAATGAGTCTTTAGTAAATCCTCCCTCCACTATTCCTAGAGAGGTGATGTTGCAGTTCTACAGGAATCAGCTTTCAGTCTGCGCAAGCAGAGAGACAGCAAGAAGCAGCCACACAGCGGCCTAATAGAATATAACACTGTGCATTCAGCACAGAATCAAATAGGTGATTTTCACAGCATGGATAACGTACAGGTCCCACAAGCCCTATGGATACCAGGGAAACTTGGGACGAGGTTGCAGAAGACTTGACATCTTCTAATAAGCAATGTTCCGTGGACACCAGTGAGTATCTGGGTACAGCAAGCAGTGGATAGACTGGAACCTACAGAGAAACAAGGAAAAATGTGGTTAGTTATGTCTCTATATACACCTTGTACCATGTTCCTGCCTTGAAGATATGTTAAGAACTTTAAAAGGTCAAATTTGAAGAAATTGATTAGGTCAAACATCTTTAGTTGCCCAAAGCACTAGGAAGTAAAGAATTTGCACTGCTTCCAAATGAATTTACTTTTTCAGAAAGTGGCATAGGGAAATATTCAACTTGGAATTAAGGTGGCTGGATGAAGTCCTGCATGGGATAGTTCATTACTCTATAGAGAGACTGTATATTAAGCCCCTCAAATAAACAATAGGTAGATGGCTCAAAGTTTCAGACTACAGAATACATTTACACTATTTAGCATTGCCCTTGCCATGTTTTACATTTTTGGAGGCTGGTAAACCATTAACAATTAACACTTGTTTCTTACCGTGAAGGATCATCCTCCACAGAAAAGGCTCCCTTCATCAGAATGGCATTCCTCTTATTTTCAAACATGCCGTAACTCAGAGTCACCTAAGAGAAGGACACACGAAGACCTTGTTAGCATTGCTTAACTTTATCACTGTAAAAGGCAAGTTCAAGTCAAGTTACAAATGTGCATTTACACAGAGGTAAAGTAGGGAACCATATGCATTGCTGCAAAAAAATAAAAAGGTAATGAAGTAAAATAAAAAAAATGAGTGAAGTTTTTCAGTTCAGATGTTTTACACTGACTCGCAGCTCCTTATTTTTTGCATTTTTATAGCATTCATTTAGTATCACGGGGGAAGAAGTTAAAATAAATAATGTGTGCTTACCTGATTGTGTATCTCACTCTGTGGAACTTGATGCAAATTCTCCAGGTGTGAATGGAAGAGGTTACTGCGGATCAGTTTCACTCCCAGCACAGATTCAATAATATATCCAACAGTGCAGTCGTCTGGCAACCTGATCTTTTCAGCAGTGTTCATAAAATTTCCACCACTGTGAAAACAGAAATAAGCTATGTTACAATACATGTAGGGGCATGATGCACACTCAACTCCCAATGCTCCACTAGTGAAATGGCTGGTATAAGCTATCAATTTAAATACAAAATGACAAGAAATGTGTGGCCCAAAAGCCATTATTACATATTTAACTGGCCAGTCACAAAATGAGGATTCTGGGAACTATATTCACAACAGCTGGAAGGACAATACACAGAACCTTATGCTCATTATACCATATCACACTAAGCTATTCAGACAAGTTATCCTGATGACAGAACTACAATAATACATTTATCAACCTTCCCATGTACTATAGGCATTAGATACTGTAGAAATTAGGGAGAGGGATGCAATGGCAGCAGGTTAAAAGGCAACCTTGGTCATCCCCCATGTATATGGTACTTCCCAGTAGTATTAGTTATGAGTTTGTAAAATGACAATTCACCTTGCCCACGGACTCATTTTTAGAGCCAATCCACGGCTGATACAGAATCCTGCTCCTCCAGTAGCAAACCAGAAACTAACAGGGTGCTGCGAAGACAAAGAAATACAAGTAGCTTACTTGTGTAACACCACTATAGTGCACTGGAGGTCCTTGTGCATTTCACAGAGGACCTGTTATATGAAGTATAGATGCCTTACCATATTGTTCTCACTGATTCTCTCCGTGGCTTGGATAGGCCGGTCTAAGCTGGGTTTGCCAATGTAAATGTCATTGCTGTGGTAGTACCGAGAAAGCAGCTTTACCAGTGTGGGAACATTGACATAGTTATCATCATCCACATGGCAGAACCATCTAAAGCAAGGAAAGGGATAGTGCTGTTAGGAAGGCATATGACAAAGTTTTAACATATTGCATAATTAGATCAGTGCATCTAAACTGTACTTACTTTTTATTAGATTCAATAAATTTGTCATATTCTACTGCCATCTTGCAAGAAAGGGCTTGGCGGCTGTGAGCAGCAGAGCAGTTTGTACTAATGACATTTCCTTAAAAAAAAAAACAAAAAAAACAAAAAAAAAAAAAACTTTTTTTTGCATTTCCAGCATTAAACCAATAAGTATAGAAAGTACAAGTCATAGAAGAGGACATAATAGAACACATGGGGACAGCAGATGGACTCTGCTAACAAATGTAGAACAGAGCTGGGAAATCACAAAATATAGGGAAGAGGAGTCCTGCAAATAGTTAATTACTAATCCCCCTTCCCCTCCCCTGCAGCCCCTCTTTGCTGTCCCATTGAAGAAGGACTTTCCCAGAACAGGCCACCTGTTACTGGCCGCATTCTCTCAACAGAAGCTGTTTCAGGGTCTGAATGGAAATCATTTACATGAGAAGAATAGGGGCCGTGATCCAGACTCAATAGGGAAGAGAAATTTACACACATGCTGCATTAGCATCAACCCACCCTTCTGCTGGTGTTCCAGCCTTATCCATACAAACTGGTTTCTAATCAACTGGTCACTACAGCTTCCTCAAACAAGTGGGCCATGAAAAAAAAAAAATCTGCACTTGTAGATGTAAAAGTTCTGGGGGGTGTTAGCATAGGTCTATAAATTGTAAACAGCAGATTGAAAGAATTATGGCAAAAAAGGATTTTTTTTCTACCAACAAAAGACAAGAACCTATAATGGATGTGCTGATTCGCTGGCAGATTCTGCCATGTACTGCACATTCCTTCTAGATTTGCTTTTAGAAATAGAGGCTGAAAAATGAAACCAAAAGAGAAGCCACAATTGAGGTTTTTATTAGGAGAAAGTGCCCGACAAACTCACCTGTCCTTTTCTGAAGCTCTTCATCTTCTCCATCCGTAAAGATGAAAGTCTAAAAAGACACAAGCGACATTACAATTCAGCGAATACACCTGGGACTGTTTAAATAGGATCAGGAAAGCAGATGGTTGCGGTGGAGAGGCATGTAATTTGCAACTACAGTGTGTTGTTTTAAAACCAACTCCCATTGTGTGGCTTCTTTAAGAGTGGCAGCTGCGTTGGTTAAATGGTACGGAAAAAAAATGCTTTCAGCTGGTAAGTAAAGATTGCCGCACAGAAAGGAAAAAATCCCTAAAGTGTGCTGGGGTTGGTACAAATGCAATATATAGACTTTTAATTCGACCTCCCTCATCTAGGAACAGAATTCTAACATTAGACGTTACACTAGCCTTTCACAATGTTTAATAGTAACATTTGGCTACAGTCATTTCAGATTGCACTTTTCATTTAAACTGAAATAGACACAGTGGCTATCTACTTCCCAAACTATACTGAAATGTGGCCATTTTAACCAGATGCCCGAGAAACTACATTCTACACATCCATGTGACTTAATGGAATAATGCAGGAACCAGAGGAGACTGCTATGAGGTCAGTTAAATACATCACAATCAGAGGTATAACTAGCAGGGCTGTGCCCCATGTGGGTCTGTGACCATGTGACCGGCACACCTGGCAACACTGTATAAAGGCTCAGGCCCAAATTTTGCATGTTTGCATGTTCCCCCCAGCTCTCACACAATGCCAGATACATATTTCTTGCCAAATACAAGCTTAAGCATAGACAGACTTCAGATACAAAATGAAAAAGCTACAACACAGCTGAACTATAAAAGGGACTCTCATGCAGACCATATCCATATTTACAGACTTCTCCCGGCTTTTTTTTTGCTGATTTAACTAAATGACAACTACCAACAGCTGCTGTTTATCAGAGGAGGCAAGAGACCAGCTTTATTCAACTTGCCTGAGCTGTGGGTGTGTGCTGTACTACTCTAGTAACTGTCTGCCAGCTCTGTGCCCAGCTGTGCCTGTCTGCAGTCCTACCAGGTGCACACCTAGTGCACCCTCATGTAACTATATTGTGATCAGTCAGTAAAAGACCTTACCTGGGCTATACCCTCCCCCTTATACTCTATCTTCCCCACCTGCCTGGCAACACTCCCTTATTTACACAGCTAATGCAAAGCAGATGCTGACCGTGTCTGCGGTTCTCCCTCTGTTTGTTCTTTTGCATGGGGGAAAGAAGAGGGTATTTGAATTAAATTAAGAGATGTAAAAAAAAAAAATATATATATATCCATCAATCAGTTTTAAATAAAACAATGTACAGAAATGAAAAAAAGTGTGTGTGTGTGTGTGTGTGGGGGGGTCCTGCCAGCTGCAGTCTGGTTAAATGGAAATGACTCAAAAACACACAATTCCCAATGCAGTAAACAGAAAGACACAAAGAACAAGATAGGAGGAGGAGAGACACCCTGGAATGTGAGCCCAGCTGAAGCTGAACTGTCACCCATCATTCTTAGTGGCGGCGGGATGCTTTATGTAGCAGACAAGAAGGATGAGGCACAGACAAACAGAATAAAGCGGGTCTGCTCCTAAACAATAGAATAGATTATGCTGGTTAACTTTACTCAGCACGTCCACCCTTATTAACATATAGCTGGCTTGGTTAAAGACAGAGAATGGAGGAGGTAGTAGATGGATGACTGGGGAGGGTGGTATAACTGATCTCAAAGGATGGAGAAATATTTCAAGGGATTTCACAGACAAAACAAGCCAATTTAACCAGAGTTGTGTTTAATAGAAAAAAAGGAGTGGGATTAGAGCATGGAGAACTTCTCTACAAGTTCAAAGGGAATGTCTTCACAGCCATGTAGGATGCTGCCCCCCTGGCACCCACAGTCCTCGTTGTTTCATCTAAAAGGCACTGGTACATTCACACAGACACATGCAATTATAATATATAACAGCATCACAGAGAAAGGTGCATTGAAAGAAACACACCTGGAGCAATTCTTACAGGAGGCGATGGATAATGCTGTCCTTTGCACTTGTCACCTGAGTGCTTTTATAATAGAAAGTGAGCAGTCAAAATAAAAAGGTCTTTAGCGCAGTTATGAATATGTAAACTTCTGCACAGTGATATGCGTCTGTTAACTAAGGATTAGCTGGTATTTTTAGCTTTAAGTTCCCTTTCAACTGGTTGACATTCGGAACAATTCATTATATAGGCAAAGTAAACAACCTTTTTTGTCCCGCAGTCCACTTCAGACACAAAATCATCTAAAGGCACAATTCATTTTTTGTTAATATATTGTATTTATAAGCATCACACTTCTCCCCAGGACACTCAATGCCGCTATAAATAGATGAAAACAAACTTGTTTGTGACTGGACTGTAGATCTTGTCTCCCTGCAAACAGAAGCGAAGACAGACAATGGGATGATTTCTGTATACAGAAGACAACCGTAGGCCCCCTCCCTCCCTTTTGAAAGTACAGGAAAGGAACAGCATGCACTCCCTCTATTGGAAGGAAGCTCCGGAAAATTGCAGCCTGCCTGCCCAGAGCTCCATAGGACAAAGGACAGTCGGTGTAGTTCCCCAAATGTCACCTCTTAGGGGATATCTATGATCAACAAGCTAACAGCCTCATAGCCCTTCCTGTCATCCACATCACTTGAGGATCCTTGGCAGGAAATCCAATTAAAGCTAAACAAATATCCTTATTCTTCTCGAATTGAAAATACTTCCCATCTTAGAATTTTAGTTAAATTTGGGCTATTGTGGTATAAATTCATAGGGGGATAATTAAAACTACAGAAAAAAAAATATATGTACAGCATGCAACCCACCCCCATATATATACACACACACACACACAGCTGCTGGATATTGGGAGGGACATGGATTACATCTGTTAAAAATGAATAATTAACAGCTTGATCAGATGGTACAGAATGGGTTAAACGTACATGCTTTCTAACAAGTGTAACTAAAGTAAGAATGTGCCAACTATGTGAAGCAGGCACTGGTTACTACACTCCAGCACAGGTTAATTACAGCAGAGTAAAATAAAAATAAAATGACAGGCAATATAATCACATCCTTACTGCTTGTCAGCAGAGCAAAGTGATAGTATGTGAGCACTTGGTGTCTGAATTACACTGCAATGTTACCATAACCAGGGATCTGAAACACAATTAATTCTCTAATCATACTGGTCATTTTAGGGTCTGTACACCCCATACTTTTTAAACTTAATACATCAGCGCTCACTGTGTTAATACATCTTCCTTCCTGTAAACTGTTGCATTGTAACTTCTGCTTTTATCCTCGTCAGCTTTCAAAATCAAGATTTTTTTTGTCAGTTCTGAATTTCTCAATTTTAGCCACAGAATAAAATGCCTCTTTCTTTTAGAATGGAACCCAAGGCACAGGAAGCTGGATTGTTTCATACACCAGTCGTTTAAAGAAAGACAGGATGCCAGTTTCTACAGGAACAATAGGGACCACCAATGTAGTGGGTGTAGACTCACCCCCACCAGCTTACAAAGAGGTCGCCATCAACAATGGGCGACAAACCAGAGGTATCAATGGGGCCTACTAGTCCTTTGGATTGAATTCTAACATAGCACAATGAGACCACAATGAGTGCAGTTACCTCTCACCCAATGACAGTCAAAACAATTCCAAAAAATGGATTTCTGACCAACTAAGCTCATAAGTGCTAAACAATAACTGCAAATACATTTTTTCAATTTATTTTTATCCTGGCACAGTTACAGTGTTTGTTAGGAACAGTGCTTTTTTTGTAAAAAAAAATATTTTCCGGTACACATTAATTTCTCATTATTCCTAATGCATTTCTTTGTAACCCCAACATTAATTAATTAAAGACTGTCAGAGATTTTCCGGTATGCCGTACCGGCACGTACCATCATAAAAAAAGCCCTGGTTAGGAATATGAACATGTTAAATATTTGAATTTACCAGTGCGCACCAGACAGGTTTAGCTGGATTGATTCTTAGAATTTTTTTTTTTTTTAAATCAATGGATCATACAGAAGCGGCTAAGGGGAATTTATAGCTGGTAGATACTGACTGTTAGATGCTTATTAGTAAAACACCTCCTCACCCCAATAGCACAACACACAGCCAAGGGCTTATTTCAGGTTCAGTTTATACAGATAAGATTCCACACCCTCTTATTCCTCACCGATCTAAATAACAAAGAAAAAGTAAAAATATCAGCGAGTAACACAACATATAACATGATCACCTACTTGCAGTAATAGACCTACACTTTTACAGATAGTGAATAAAACTATTAAAATCCCATTTCAGCTCAGTCAGCTGTGTGAGATACCCGTGGACTACAATACAGCTATAAAGAGGACAGATCCAGTTCTGACCAGCTGTGCCCGATTCCAGAGGACCATGTGCACACACCTGTGTTTACTATAAACACTGAGAAGAACATTCACTCCCCCTGTTTTGTTTATATATACACAGAGGAGTAAGTCAGAAGCATGACAGCAGTGAGTATGCCTTTCCAAGCCGTTTCACCTGGGGACATAGAGCTGGCAGGGTTCCTGCCGCCAGAGAGCTTATTGGGGGGGGGGGGGGGGGGGGGGGGGGGGGGGGCGAGATTTAAAAATAAATGAAACATGTGCATGGTCTGGTTTGCTTTTCCCATAAATTACCCGCACTAGCAATACAATCTGATTATTGCACATCCTTTTGTTTGTGTGTGATTGGAAAGAATACATTTTTCGAGCAGTCAGCTGTATCTTCACCCTCCACCTCAATTCACTGTGACCATACCGCTACCCAGGACAACAGAGTGTTGCACAATGTTAGCCATAGGTATAAGCACAGACAAGTATAATACAGGTGATACTGGGTAACTGAATAGATGGTAAATACAAGCTTTCCCCACTACTTAGCTCTCTTCTGTATAACTAAGGCATGCTGGGAAGTCTGTATAACTAAGGCATGCTGGGTAGTCTGTAGAGACAAGTATAATACAGGCGATACCTTTTATTGGGTAACTGAATAGATGGTAAATACAAGCTTTCCACACTACTTAGCTCTCTTCTGTATAACTGGGGCATGCTGGGAAGTCTGTATAACTGGGGCATGCTGGGAAGTCTGTATAACTGGGGCATGCTGGGAAGTCTGTATAACTGGGGCATGCTGGGAAGTCTGTAGAGACAAGTATAATACACATGATACCTTTTATTGGGTAACTGAATAGATGGTAAATACAAGCTTCCCACACTACTTAGC
>WMED01013661.1:0-14326 GCA_019650415.1 Pipa parva | reverse complement strand
TACGCAATCCTTTCCGAACAGAATGCAACCTGCTTGCAACAATGCTTTACTGATATTATTAGGCAGGTGACTGTAAACTGCACCTCCTCCTCAGGCTCTTGCAGGAAACAATGCAACAGCAGCAGGAATGTAGGCAGGTGGTCTGTAGAGAGGAGAATGAATGAAGTGGCCTGCAAAAGCACAGCAGTAGTTTTCATGGTTCAAATTGCAGTGGGACAAAGTGTCTGTGTTAAGCTAAGCTTTTTTTTTTAATGACCTTTTCTATATAAAAAAAGCCTTCATGGGGTGTATTTACTTTTTCCATTCTCCATGTTTTCTTTCACAGAGTTTGTTCTTTTATCTTTCCTCTCTTTGTTTCTGCCCAACAGTTCCACCCTTCCACAAATACATACACCAATTCAACCCCCCCCCCCCTCCCAACTTAATATTACTTTATTCCTCCCTCTAGGGCCAAACCCACTGGTGCGCCAGTACCTTGTTGTATACCCACTGAACCTTTAAAAGGGGTGTTCACATTAAATGTAACCTTTAGCAAAAAAATAAGGGGGTTATTCACTAAAGTTCAACTTGTGTATAGGTGCGAATTCGCCAGATATAGACTGTTGCAATAGGCTGCTACTGTTGCAGTCGCATCTTTATAATGAGAATATTGTCGCAATTGCGTCTTTATTATGGGAAAATTGTCACGACTTTACAATGGGGAAATTGTAGCGGATTTGTTATGGGGATTTGCACCTTAGTGAATAACCCCCTAAGTATTTTGTCTGTGATCACTATGTTGATTATTATCATTATTATAAATGGGCACTTAGTGAGTGGTTTTAAGCCCAAATAGTACAAATAAAATCTTTTATATTTAAAATCATTTTACCAGAAAATGAATTTGAAGGTGAATATTTTTTCTAAGTTCTTGCTTCACTAACATTAGTACCTGCAATTGTCTCTTTTTCTAATAATAGAAAATAAAGGGTGTTTTTTCAGCAAGGCTACATTACAGGTTGTCTGAGCCAGTGAATGTACAAATTTATATTTTACTGACAATTTTGTTGATGCCTATCTACAGGTTCCACTAAGGCAGGGGTTCTCAAACTGGGGGTTGCGACTCCTTTTGGGGTCGAATGACAATTTTCCAGGGGTCGCCTAACACCTTTTGGGATTGTTGTGGATATTTGATACAATTTTACAATATTTTCTATAGTTAAATTGCGACAATATTTCTGTAGTAAAGTTCCTTTCAGATTATGTGAATATTGTTGCGGTCATGGATAAAAGGTCGCAGCAAAAAAAAGTTTGAGAACCACTGCACTAAGGGGTTCTGTTTTCTCCCAGAATACCTGTTAGGAACATAGACACAATAATCAATAACTGTTATTTGTACATTGACAGAATGGTGATTTTTCTTTAGTTATACTTGGACTCGTGTGCTAATTTTGAACACTGATAAGTTCCTGTAGTGCGGCCTTGTCAATTAATTTGAATTAAATACACTGGCAAGCAATACCACATCTACAATTTAATTGTGAAATATTTGTGTGATTTTTGGCAGCACTTGAAACTCCTGTGGAAAGATGTCACTATGATTGTGTTTTTGTACGCAAATTACATGCGATGCAAATGGCTTTGAACAACGCAGGCAGAAAATAATTTCAAATCGGTTGCGGTAGTTTTAATGTGTATATCCAGCTAGCACATAACTCTACACTGATTTCTGTTGTAATGGAATGAATTTGCAGCTTGCAAAAAAATAAAAGATGGAAGATCTCAGAATGCAAGCATGAAGCCGGTGATTGCTGTGATTTTTGTTTTTGTACACAAACACCAAATTTTAGAAAAATTATTTTTTCTGGTAGTAGTAATGAAAAAATATGATGTTGATAGAGAGAGAGAAGCTTTACCTTGTGGATTGCTTGGTATAAAACACTTTAAAATATCTAACTGATGTTAGTGTGATGGCTCAGTGAAAGCACTACTGCCTTGCCTTGCAGTTCTGGGTTCAATTCCACCCTGGATGTCATCTGCACGTAGTTTGTATGTTATTCTTCTACTCGTGCTGGTTTCCTCCCACAATCCAAAAACATGCTATGCTAATTGAAGCTTGACTACATTCACCCTGTCTCTGTGTGACCTGTATAGGGAAAAGATGGTAAACTCCATAAAGGAATGGTAATATTGTGAACAATTAATCTTAGATTAATATCTCCTAATGTAGCTGGACACTAGTTCAATGTGCCATCTCTTGATTAATGCTGCAAATCTAGGTAGCAATGTCGGGTAAATAAAGTTTCAAGTTAATCTACACTTTTAGCCTGACTTGTGACACAATACTTTTTGTCTACTCTGAAACATATTGAAACAATTTCTAATGAAACAATTTCTAATGATCCATCACTCTTCACAATATAGTATCTCAAAAAGGCTATGTGATTTATAACTCAATTGAGATCCTTTCTCTGAGATCATCTGTCACCTTTGCCCCAGTACTACATTTCAAAAGCCAAAAGGAGGTCATTTAACTAATAAAATAATGGATCATTTAGTTTCTGCAGATAACATGGCCTGCAAAGATTGTTCCTAACTGACTCTTGTTGAACATTGGTTTCTAAGGGTTACTTAGAGAGTTGTATGTAAAATTACATTAGATTGTTTGTTTTTTTGGTTTTTTTTAAGTACTTTGAATTTCAAATGGTTGCAGTTTTTATTGACTATTCCTAGGAGAGAGAGATTCCTGAGAAGAAAATTTTATTGGGAATTAGCACAAATCAATTGCATTTCCTGTAAATCACCAATTAATTGTCAATTTACTTAACTATTGTTGACTGTGAAATACTTATTCCCTAGCTTCTCTATATCCAGCAGCTAGCTAATCATTTTTTGGCATTCTATAGGGACTCCACCCTCCTCCTGTTGCTCCCTCATGCTTAAATGCTTAATTAATATGCATATGTCTTGTCCATGTGTGTAACTCCATTTATTTAAATATTGTAAACATTTATTAAGACATGCTCAACAAGGCTACACTTTCAAAATTGTTTTCATTCTACTTCCTGTACATAGTGTCCCCTTTAGTCCTTGTATGTGGGATTATTTATTGGCCATGCAATAGTGCAGTTTTTGTTTATTTGATTGACGATGCAGTTGTTTGCCTCCAGTTGGGCCCCATCAGGTCTAGGGGCCCCATTTTGACCACTACCTCTGTACCTCCTTGTAGTTATGACCCTTGGTGTCCGTAGTAAAATGTTCAGTGCATCTGCACCGTGCACTGTAATGAAGGTATGATATCACGTTATGGAAAGATAAGTAACCTTTAAGATTTGTGTGAGAAATTGCCTGAGGCGAAACATTAGACTTCCTGGTTTGTCTGCGTGATCTTTGTTCTCTGTAAATGATATTTTAAGTTTATAGGTATGTTAATTTAGAAGATACAAGTAATAAAACTCAACATTATAATCAAGTGTATCAGACAGGGTTGGCTCATCTATTAGGTCAAAAAGACAATAGCATGAAGGCATGGTCCCACAATGCATTTGCCATGCAAGTTTTTGCACCTGAAGAGCCACCATTCATTTATCTATAGCACTGTCTCCTACCTCTTCAAGTTCTGTCAGCAGGTGTTTTATGGCAAGAAAATGTTTGCGGATATATTGTATTGCGGTAAAACACATGATGATGAAGCAGGAAGCTGTCGCAAGTGATGCTTCAGGTCAGTAAATAGAGGCCCCTCTGCAGGCTATTTGTTGGTCTCTTTCTTTTTATTGACCTAACATTGATAATCCCATCACACTGCAGTCCTCTCTTTATACATTATAATGATTGGCAGAAGAAGTGACATTATATGCAAGTACTTAAAGTATTGTTAATACTTCCTTAACTAGGAGGCCCCACAATGTTACATAAGCCTAAGGTTTCACATTTTGTTAAGCCAGCCCTGGTGTTGGACATCCATTAATGAAAATGTGGGCGGTATCAGCAAGACTGGGGATCTGGGTGCTTTTGATTGGTCCGATAACTATTGTGTGTGTAGTTCCCAAGATTGTTGTCTTCTGGACACTTTTTTTTTTAACCCAGTTGACCTATAAGAAGGGCAGCGGGGTAGGTGTTTGCTTCTGTTACGTTTCAAACTTTTAGTTGTAAACTCTGTTTTAATCATAAAACCATGTGCTCACTTTATGGCTGCAGTTAAATATGCATGGCTTGATTTAAACTGATTCCTTTTTTTTTTTCCATTGTAATGAAAACGGTAAACCTCAGATATTTTGCATTGTTTGGGTTCCACAGTAACACAAGGGTCTTTATGAAAGACCGCTGGACTTGTCTGTCTGAGCTCTCTATGAAAGAATGAGACATGACTGGGCAGATACAGTTAGTCATATCCTTTATCACATTCCATACCCTGTCTGATGTCATCACCTTAGACTTTAGAAGGCATGGCCGCTGTACTCACATCCGTTCCATATCCACTTTGTGTCTTAAAGGGAAATGATCTCTTATTTATTTTTTAGTGAAGTTTACATTGATTCTGCTTGTGGGAAATGTTCCATAAACATTAAAGCATAGGATATTCTAAGAGCCTTATTTACATTTTTGTTGCAGTTTTACAAATAGTACTCTTGGTGCTGATTTCTGTTGCTTTGTATTCGCTTACATGCTTTCCTTATTGCAGGGGCACTGCATTGTTGCAATTTCATCTGTTTCTGTAGAAGACCCTTCAACACGGTTCTAAGTTTAACTCCAAATTATCCACTAACATAAGTGCTGATTGAGTTAAAAAATTGCTGATACCGAGCTTTCAAATGGTACACCTAAAATAAAACATTACATGTATAAAAGATGCACAAATTCATTTATTTATTAAAAAGCATACAATAGTTTTCAGCTAAAGATTTTTTTTTTTTTTTTTTTTTTGCCATATAATCTTACTTCCCAATGTAGCAGGGAGAACACTGATGTCGCCAGCACACCACCCACTTTCCCCTGACTATGTACCAGTGATGTTTAACAAAGGGGCCAGCCATCAGGTACAGGGTAGGGGGATGGAAGGGGCAGCAGGATTTACAGATGGGGAACATGGGTTAGGATTCAAGAAAGGGGGACAGTCTTGTGGAATCCAGGACAGGTGGGGGGTTTGATATAATTCCTTTCAATTTTTAGAGGGTTTTTGGAATAGCATACCAAGTATTGAATTTTTTTTTTCTTTAATTTCCCTTTAAGACAAGGCAGCAAATTACTGATTTTGTCTGGGTTAGTTTATTACTAATTGCTCAGGAATGGGTGGACAAGCTTATAATTATATGTGGTCATGTACGTTTCCAGCAATTATATAAGCTGATCCGTATACTGTTCTTGCAATGTCTTTTGTGATATTTGTTTCACATCCAACTACAGGAAGTATTAAATTCCTTAAAAGCTTTCTAAAACAAGACATGGGCAGACCTAAGGAGACGGCTTTAAGCAGTCACAAGCCGCCTTGCTAAAACCAGCAATAGGTAGGGGGTAACCACGGGGAAGCTTTGTTGGGCAAGTTACCGGTAATGCTGTATGTCAGAATGAAGAAGTGACTCTAAATGTTTAGGATTTTTTTTTTTTTACACAAATGCTTCAAACGATAGAATTTTTACCCAGAATCTTCTGGGGCTTCAGAGCCTCGACTATGCATGTTATGATTGCAAAAATGTAGACAGCTGGCATTTAATGGGAAAAGGTAAAGTCCTGACACCGGTATAAGCAGAAATTCAGACTAAATAGATAATAAACGGTGAATAATAAGTACATATATCTTAATGGTTGTTATAGGTTATTGGACAGGAGGTTCAGATGTTGACCATTCAACTCTTCAAATTGTTTCCTGTAAATGAATATTATAAGTATTGGCTAGAAAGAACTAAGGTAACCAATCATTATGTTCCTCAGTAATGATCAATCTGGAAATTTTCAGGCAAGTGAGCTGCTACCAGTGTTTGTGTGAGAATTAAAGACTTTTGGTCTCACCAGGAAACTAACTAAAATATTTTCTTCTCATCTCTAAATTTTTGCCCCTCCCAGAAATCCATGAGCCTAGGGCTATGTAGGGCACGAGGGAGTCATCCTGGCCTCCTGATGTGTCCCTCTGTCATGCCCTAGCGCATCGGAAGATCCTATAATTGGTCCTGATGTGCTACGTGACCATGACATCATTACGTCTTGTAGCCACCCCCCTTCATGAAAATTGTGTGGAATCTCATGCCTGAGCATCTATCAAAAGCGATCAATTATGCTTAATTTATGGTGATAAACTATTATTACCTTATGGATCAATAAGGAATTTTTTCCCCGCTGTGTTCTGTTTTCAAGTAATGCAAAAACAATAGGACTAGCTAAGAGTCAGCACAGTGGTTAAATCTCCAAGAATGTAGTTTGTACTAGGAGCATACTAAATAAATTAACAAGTACTTGGGAACAGAGAACAGTGGCCAAAATACCATTTTAATTGCTGCACAAGACCATGCAATTTTATTTATCTCTAATAATGGTTGATGTGTTTTGTGGAGAAATTAATGATCTCTGCTGTTTGGAGTTCAATCGGACTAACTGCAACAAATATATAAACTCTGTATATTAAAGCCTTTCTGTGGGTAGCCCATTTTGCTTTTACTGACCTCAATGGTCAGTCTTTTACATACTTTCCAGTGTTGTTATGAAACTAAAGCGGAAGATAATTGTAGGAGGAAGGAGACTATAACCAGTCTGATAGTTCTGTTTATTATAAAAATGCCTACAGTGCATTATTATGTTCCTATCTCAATCCGTTTTTTTTTTTTTTAAATTTAAACATGTATATGAAGTGACAATAGCACCATACTGCATTAAGCCCTGCTGTTCATATTTTGGTGGGATTGTCATGGTTTTCTGATGAAAAATCTAGTGCTTCTTGTGGGCAGTTTGGTGCTGTCCTGAGATCACTGGACCTAGTAAACATTTTTTTTTAATCTTCTTGTGAACTCGAGATTTGGGGCAGGGCCATCCTGGCTACTTGGTAGCTGAGCTAGTTGCCATAGGACACCACCTTGTTCATGTGGCAAAAGAAAGTATGCTATGGGTATTGGTGGATACTTATTGTTCCAGCTCAGTGTGGCCTTGGCCTTATCTAAGCTTACACCTATCAGTAAACCTATCTCTCCCATTGTGTACCAATTGTAGAATCCCAGTTAAAGAATTATTTTTCTTGCGCACTGTGTTGTATTTTATATAGGGCTAGGTTCACACTAGCGTTTTTATGAAAACCTAAGGGACTTGCCTGTTGCGTGCCACTCTAGCATATGATGCGAGCAAGCGCACGCAGGAATGCTTCACGTCGCATTTTTTCCAGCGTATATCTGCTGCGCACAAAATGCAGCTAGATTAGGAGGAGCCATGAACACCGAGAGCATTCACAATGAGTCAGGTAAGTACGTGCATCTAGAAAATATGCCGGACTGAAATACCCTGCATATTTTTTAGTTGCGCGTTTCTAAAATATGCAGCGCATATACGCTGTGTGTGACCTGGGCCTAAAGTTGATTCCACATTTGTTTTTTTAGTTTTCATTGTATGAAAAGCCAAAAAAAAACTATTTTGCATTTCTGCCTGTTTATCGTTCTAGTAATGCTACAAAATATAACTGCAGGCAGTTTACAGCTGATAAACACTTATGGCCATAATTATGACATAATAGAGGCAGAGGGGGGAATTCACCATAGTGCAAAGTGAGGTCCAGATCCTTCGGCTCACTTCGCACTGACTGTTATGCGCTCGCTGATGTCCTGCATGCGGACATTAGCGAACGCTTTAAAGGGATTCCAGTCTCGGTGAGACCACTCAAGTCGCTTCGCCGAGACTGGAATCCCTTTAAAGTGCTCGCTGATGTCTGCGTACCAGATTCCTTGTCACACAAGGAAAGTATTGTGTGGTTAAATGCAAATTGTAGCTTTAGGGTAAAAAAAAGTTGCTTATGTCTTGGATTGAATGCTAACCAGGGAATAATCTGTGTGGAGTTTATCTAATCTCAATATACTGGTTTCTTTTGAGCTTTTTTGTTTTTGTCCACAGGTAAAAAATATACTAATAGGTCAGTTTCTTAATGATATAACAGGAAAAAGCACAACCTGGTATCCATTGCATAGTTATGTCCTTTTATTATTAATCAAAGTTAGTTGAAATGTTAGATAAAATAGTGTAATCACAATGACATTTTGAAAGTAGTTCTGATACCAGAATGGCCACGTAGTACTCACAGTACTACACTATCAATGTAAGCTGAGCCAAACTGCAACATGATTTTGCTTACAGTAGTTTACTATGAGTTGATGCACAGGAGACAGATGAACAGAAGCTTCAAGGCATATGATTGCATGAAACCTTTATCTGTCATGTGACAAATTAACACATAGTTACGCTTGTGGTAACAATTTAAATATCTATATATAATAGGGTAATCTTTACAGTGTTTCTTTAAGCCTAATTGTAATGAATTTGAAACCATTTACAAAAGACTGAATTCAAAGAGTTTTGTTTTTTTAATAAGAAACCATCCCAAAAATATTTAAAGTGCACCTGTCACCTCAAAACTAACACAAATTTAGGTTATATTAATGAAATAAAATGTTTTTGCAAATATATATGGATTTAAAAAAATAACTTTATTATATAGAGTAACTTTATACAGAGTTTCCCTCAGTCATCTTCCTTGTCAGCCTGACTTTTCTTTCTCAAGTCGGGTTGGGTGGGGCTAAATGATTGACGTTATAGCTTCTCCAATCAGATCCCAGTTAGATCATCATTTAAGGGAGCTGATTGGAGGAGCTATAATGTCAATCATCATTTAACCCCGCCCAACCAATCTCAGAAGGAAAAGTCGGGCTGACAGCGAAGAGGACAGAGAAAAATGCTTTTAAAGGTACATTTTTCAAAATACACATATATTTACAAAAACATTTATAAGGCCCCATATAAGGCTTCCTTAGCAGTCATGTTCTCTAAAATGGCACTTAATATTTGTGTTTAGTACATAGCTTTAGTTCCGGTAAGTCCATTTACTGTATGGATTAACAAGGAAAAGGGGTTTTGCAATGGCAACTTAATGCTTGTAATTGGAAAGAAACATGTGGTTTGTCTCTTGGCTGAATCTGACGCCAAAGCATCTCAAAAATGCATATTTTCATGTTATTTTTCTCCTTTTTACTTTCTGCTGATTTATGTAAAATAATAAGGTTCTTCTAAAAATATTGTTCTTGTGGGAATGAGTATTGTAGATATTTCTGACTTCTGCTTTTGGACTAATTAACCACAGCTTTTCCAAATACATAGTAGCAATCGTGTCAAATAAAATCCTTGCTTTTTGTGTAGCCTGGTCAATCAGCTTGTTATTATTTTATAATTTCCTGTCATGTAATGACATACAAATGATAAGTATACACATACAGTGTTGGATTCGCCTACCAGGAGACTGGGAAAACCCCCAGTTGGCTCAGTCTTTAGTGGACCCTCATGGAAACTGCACCATTATGACATGTTCCTACTGGTAGAGTAAAGCAGATCGAGTATTGGAGAGAAAAGGAGGTACGATTCATTAAATCATATGGACAGAAGAGGGGAAGGAAGAGACAAGAAAAAAAAATATAGTTTGCTTAGTGGACCCCTGACCTTATGTTTGGGCCCCAACTCTCATTCTGACATAAAAACTAGCCCACCATCATTATTTTAGGTTGATAGAAAAATAAGTAATTGGCTTTTCATGTTAAGGTTACTTTCTAAGATTGAATATTATTGATATGTTTATGTCTCCATACCCATTTACAGATCTAGTTAGCCAATTTGTAGGGTGGGTGGTGTGGGTAGCCCAGTACAGATTTTACACTGGGGCCCATACTGGTAATTGCATGCAACTGCCAAGTAAATTAGCCAGGTTGCTCAACCAGTGTGTGGCCCTAATAATCAAAATCCAGTTGTTCTTAAATTAAGTTGGGTCCAGTGGCTACATTACATAATTTAGTCTTCTGAATCTATCACAGTCTACTATCAAAAAGGAATCGAATAGGATTGTCTTACTGAAATGGACAGAGTCTGCTGCATAGCTATGGTTACATGTATACAGTCTGAGAATATCCAGACATCAATCCTTCTGAGTATCTGTGGTTTGAACTTGGGGCGGCAGTTTAGATATGAAAATGAAAAAAATGTGGAGCAGCTGATGGAATTTTCTGTGTACAGAAAGCCAAAAATCCCTAAGGAGACATGTCGTAACCTTCTAAAACCATACAGGAAACGTCTTCTCAAAGTAAATATCCAAATGCTCAAAGTAGTGCTGTGAAATAGTGTGAATAATTTGGGTGCTTGTTCCTTCATTATTAGGGAAAACTACTCTGGGACATTTTTATTAAAGTGTAAATTCACTTGCCCAAATAGCACAGTCGACAAGTCACATCACACTGCTACAAGTCACCTATTTAACTATTGTGTGCATCACCTGCAAATTTACACTGCACTCTTTGATAAATATGATTTTCACAGTTTTAGTCTAGTTTATAAATCTATGAAATCTATTTTTGTCTAATGGCCAGGGACAAATAATGGTCCTCCATTCTTAGAAAAGTCATTAAATAGGCAAAATGTCCAGCAAATGGAGTACCTTCACTACATATCTCACTTACTGTTACCCTGTTTATTACCCCTAAACCAAAGGCGTATAGTGTACTTTGTTGGTCCGATTCTTTCAGTATAAGAGTGAAATTTAGTAAACTTGGGAAAAGCCTGAGTTTTTCTATCGATATAGCTATTAGTCACTAAAGCTATACTGTATATAGCTATTTAGCTACTAATTTAAAGTATGGCTACCTTTCCATCGAAAAGTGTCAGCTGGTAAACATCGATCGAAAAATATTGAGCAATTTTTACCTCATGAACAGCTGAGATGTTCTTGGGCTAAATTTGGAAAAGCGAAACCGGGCTTTTCAGAATTTATTACATTTCACTCTAAAAGTCTGATCCATCATTGAATCATTTGATTCAATATGGTTAACTCAATCTGCTTATTATATAACAAAGTAAACCGTAATGAAACATGACTATTCCATTTGCAGCTCCCTACTTGTATGTACAGTTGCAAGAAAAAATGGGGTACTCTTTTTAAAATGACCTATATTACTGCATTAATTGCTAATAATAAGTGGTGTGATTGTTATTAAAGTTAAGACTAAACACACATACCATTATTAGATTTCCCTACAATAAGTTTTCCCCACACCTCCATAGAGATTGGAGCTCTCACACATAGGGGGTTATTCACTAAGGTGCAAATTCGACTGTCGAATTCGCAAGCAGCGGATTGCCATAGTAAATCCGCGCCAATTTCCCCATTGTAAAGTTGTGACAATTTTTTAATGTTAAGATTGTGACAATTTTCCCATAATAAAGTCGCGATTGTGACAATATTCTCATTATATAGAGGCAACTGCGACAGTATCAGCCTATTGTAACTGTCTTTATCTGGCACCTATACACAACAATTTGTACTTTAGTGAATAATCCCCATAGTCTGCATTTTTCCTTGTGATTGTCATGTGACTTCAATGGCAACTAGTGTCTTAACATTACTTAATGGTCTGACTAAAAGGGATAAGTCTGTAGTCTGAAAGAAGCCTAAGGAAAGGTAACAGCAGGATATGCAATGCGTATTAGTGCCTTTTAGTAACATCTTCTGCTGTGCTTTACTGAGCTTTCTGTCACATAATCACATCATATGTGGGAGGGCAGACAAGAGTTCCAGACCCTCCAGATTATTCCACTGTATAATTAAGTCACAGGTTGCCATGCAACCACACATAAGCTTGTTGAAGGTTTTTAAAGGGATATTAACCCCTTTCCTATGTTTAAACACACAGTTCTACAATAACAAGCTGATTTTAAAGGGGATTTCAAATCTAAAGCATTTGATATTTCATTATTTAGTACAACAAAAAGATTTTTTTAAATATATTAATATTTTGTTCTTGTCATTATTCTGTTTCTAGCAACATGATTCGTTATGTTCTGCTATTATCTCTTTGCGTGGAAACGGCAACTAGTTGCAGTTAACGTAGCATTTCTATATTGTTATTTTGTTGCAGCCGGCTCTAAATTATAAAAGCAACTTTTCTGCTTGTAATCTGTAAAAAGATACAATGTTATCAGAGTCCAGAGAAAGAGAATAAAAATAGAGTTACAGAAGCTTACTAGTTAAGAGGTTCTCAACCTTCCACGATGACATCATCACGCTGGGCATATCTGCATGTGGGTGGACCCGCCTGGAGACTGATAGAGGAGTGGTGTTTTCCAATGGTTTTACGCAACCCCTGTGAAAGTGTCATTTGACCGCCAAAGGGGTTGTGACCCACAGGTTAAGAACCACTGTACTAATTAAAGGAAATTAGTTACTCTGTGGTGTACATCTTGCAAACCATAAGTCAAATTGGCTTTTTGCGGAGTTCATTTTATAGGTGCACAGCAACTTCTACAATAACAGAATGCATTTTGTCCTGTGATTAGTATCCCTTTAAAACTGTTTTCTGCTTTTTAATACTTTTTGCAGTTTATCACTTGTAATTGGAACTTAATAGGAAACTATAAGGCAGGGCTGGGCTTTGCGCCCTAGGCCCATGAAACCTGTGTGGGCATCCAGCAGGACAGCACCCCCCCCCCCCCCCCCCCCCCCCCCCTCCCCTCCTCAGCTCACCTCATCTCTGCTGTAAAGCAGCACTCTCTCACTGGTGCTTCCCAAGCATATCCTTTTCCTGTGAGCTGGTAATAGGAAGTGACATGATTGGGGAGCGCAGGGGAGAGAGCACTGCTCTACCTAAGTGGGCTGGGGAAGGGAGGGGAACCCAGCAGGACTGTCCTGCGGGGCACCCCACCTCCCAGGAACATAGGCAGTGCTCTCCATGAAGGAGAGCAACTTTAACACTAGTGGTGAGTATAGGAGTGCTGAGTATAGGGAAAACCCTATTTAGCATTCACACAGAGCGCCTCTCACCCAAGGCCCATCCATAGTAATCAGTTGAAGTATTCTCCTGCCTTACACTGGTAAGGTCCTTTTCACTGCATAAAGGGATGATTTGCCTCATTGTTTTGGCTACTCTAAAAGACAAAGCATGTTTAATTTAATCATTGTAACATACATGGGAAGATATTTCAAATTCCAGTAGCATAGGGGTGAGTCCGTTGATAAGGTTGTGTGAAAAAAAGGCAAAAGTGTCTTGTTATAGAATAGAAACATCTTGTAAATAATTTTTCTAGTATAACTTAAAGGCCTGTTCTTACTGAATTCTCTGACTTTAGATAATTAAAAAAAAAAAAAAAAATCCTAAAAAATGCTAACTATTTTCTAGCCATTTATTTGATGTATGTTGTATTTATTTTTGAACCTGCAAAAATAAATAGTTAGCAAAGGGGAGGCTGTTGATTTATGGGAATTCCCATATTTCTTGTCTTGGCTAAAGCAGGTGCCAAAGATTCAATCCAGTTGGCTAGTTTAGTTGCTTTTGGGTGAAGTGGTTGATTTTCCACAAACACATATATACACACACACACACACACACATGCAAATTTCACAACAATACCAGTTGGATTGCTTGTAATGCAGGGGCCAACAAAAGAACGCAGCGGCTGTTGTAACTAATTAGTCAATTTCCCTCCCCCTCAACATAAGCACGCAGATGAACAAACCGCTTGCACTTTCTACTCTAGCTCACCCTGAAATCCAAAAATAAAATGATTGTTTAGAATAGACTCCCAGGAGATCCCAGGCCCACAGGTGAAGGCTGCAACTCATGCCTCCATCTGAAGACATTATTTGTATGGCAAATAAAAAAATTATTTTTGTTGGATAATTCAACAAAATAGTGTAGTTCATTTATGCTAGGAGGGTTGGACATTTAATTGTAGCCTGTACTATAAATGAAGTGTTTGCAACAAAATATTACTATATTATTTTGAGTTTTTTTTAAAACAAGCTTATAAAGAAAAGCAAGACATAGTGACCCATAACCAGCACCAGCACCAGAAAGAGGAAGGTGCTCTTTGGATTGATATGGTTCTTATTCATATGCTTTTTTTTTTTTTTTTTTTAATAATATTTTTTGTTCTTCTTTGCTGGTTGCAGCCATCTTTTATAAATTAGAGATTTCTGAGGTTCGTAAGGAATATTTTCTACCTGTAGTTCCATACATAACAGTTGAGAGAGAGAGAGAGGGGGTTTGTTTATTTAAAGCAGGGGTCTCAGACTTGCGGCCCTGGGGCCAACTGCGGCCCTCGAGACGATAGTTTGCGGCCCCCCACTTGA
>WMED01013660.1:0-14326 GCA_019650415.1 Pipa parva | reverse complement strand
TATATATATATATACTGTATACAGTGCCGGCTCTGTATATATATATATACTGTATACAGTATGTGTGTGTGAACCTTGGTTATAACAGGGGTTTAGTTTCCCTTTCCGTAGCAGTTATTAGAAAGTTGTTATTCTTTTCATTTTAAATCCTTATGACCAAAACCATGAAATGAAATGGAAATTGTGTCTCGCTTCTAATTTGATTCTTACCTCTTATTTTTAGCGAACTGAAAATAACAAATGGGAATATAAACATAAGCTTTATACGAGGTTGCATATAAAACAAAATAGTATAAAACATCATCAATGTACACAATAAACATGCCCTTGATTAAATGCTGTTCTTTACTGAAACTTACATTCAAATCTGTCTTAACATCAGCTGCAAAAAAATAGGTATGGCTTTAGAGGGCTAAAACTGCCCCAACAACCCCCCCCCCCCCCCCCCCCCCCCCCAACTGTGCTGCCCCATCCTTCCTACTCTCTACCCTCTGAAAGAGGGGACGCCAAAAATGTAGAGAGCAGAAACGCAGGTTTCAGGAACATTTGAATAAACAAGGTTTCCCAGTCATTGGCAGGAGGAGATCTTCCCGGTCCCTACCTAAGGCAAGTTAGGCCTCGGGGCTCCTCTTGTTGAGCAGCGTCCTTCTCCTGCACTCCATGAGGTTCAACTGCGCACCAACCTAAAACAGCGCTTTGCCTTTTAGAGAGACAGGATGCCTGATGATGTCTCGCGCACGTGATGTTGAGCTATTACGCAGTGCACCTATAAGTGCCATTATGGGGGCATCGCAAGCCCTAACTAACAGACCTGAGCTGCTGGCAGGCTTAGAAGCCAGCAGCTGAAGGGTGGGGCACATCAGGAGAGGAGCTTAAAACTTCCGGGGGGTATTCACGATTGTGCGAATTGAGCTCTGAAGCTTTCGGCTCACTTCGCACAGACTGATATGCGCTCACTGATTTCCTGCACGCGGACATCAGCGAGCGCTTTAAAGAGATTCCAGTCTCGGCGAGACCAAAAGAGTTTCCTCGCCGAGACTGGAATCCCTTTAATGTGCTCGCTGATGTCCGCGTACAGGACATCAGCGAGCACATATCAGTCTGTGCAAAGTGAGCCGAAGGCTTCGGAGCTCACTTCGCACAATCGTGAATCCCCCCAATGTGCTCCTTACTTAAATTAGAGCACCGTAGCTCTCAGGGGGTAGGGAGGCCAGGAGGGGGTCTGTACATATTGAATTGATTACAAGGAAAGAAATTATTACAACTTTGTCACATTTTAGTCCCCACTATTGTTGCTGTATTGAAGTCCCCCACATTAAAATTGCTATTTACAGTGTTAAAAAGCTACTGACCTTCTAGTACCCTGTTTCCCCTTAAAATAAGACCTAGTTAATTTTTTCCAAGCTTAGAAATATAAGACCTCCCTTGAAAATAAGATCTAGCTGCAGTAAAGTAGGAGAAATATACCGTACCAGTACCGTGTCCCAAAAATAAGTCCTAGCTGCAGTAAAGTATGAGAAATATACTGTACCAGTACCGTGTCCCAAAAATAAAACCTCCCCCAAAAATAAGACCTACTGCAGGGGTTGAGTCAAAAGTGGCTTTTTTGATGGCCACATCTGGCTCTTTAACTGTAATGAGCAGTGCTCAAATGCAAACACCACTCGTTACAATCTGCCTGTTAATCGCCGGCAAGCGCTGTAGAGACAAAGCTCTCTCAGCGCTTCCAGGTTGCTAGCCAATCCAGAGCCGCTGATGTCACCGGCTTCCGGGTTGCTAGCCAATCCAGAGCCACTGACATCACCTATGTGACATCACATATGACATCAGCAGCTCCGGATTCAAAATTGCTGAGTGAGACTCAAGTATATGGCTCTCTCTCAGCCCAAAAGATTGCTGACCCCTGACCCAGTGCATCTTTAGGAGCAAAAATTAACATAAGACACTTGTCTTATTTTCGGGTTGGGTAATTGCTGCCTAGTCTAATGGTACAAGAGTGAACGTGCCATCTAGGGAAAAATTTTACTGATTTTTGGTGCATATGAAGATTTAGACTACTTTATACTGTGAATTGTGAGTTAAAGGGAAACTACACACCCACAAAGATGAAGGTTCATAATATTTATCAACACCAAAGTATAAAAAACTAAATAATTTTGATAGTTGGAAGTTGCAGTGCAAAGTGAATTTGCTACTGTGGGATTAGTTTTTTACGTCAACGTCGATTTGAAATGGAAAGAAAACCACACTGAAAACACTGCAAACTGTGCTGGTTTCCATTGATGGATATATTGAAATCAGTCTTTTTTTAATATCAGCAAAAATTTTAAAATGTCCAAAAAATTTAAAATAAGCCTTAAAAACACCGACAAACAGTGAAACTAATTGAAAGGTTGAGATTATCTTTATAAATCTCCCCCTTATAAAAGTTTAAGCCATAAATGAAGGATGCTGTGTTGTTGCATAAGGGTAATTCAGCATAGTGCAAAGTTACCTCCGGATCCTTCGCATCACTTCGCAGCGACTGTTATGTGCTCGCTGATGTCCTGCACGCACACATCAGCGAACACTTTAACGGGATTAAAAGGGATTTCAGTCTCGGTGAGTCGCATAACAGCTGCTGCAAAGTGATGCGAAGGATCCGGAGGTAACTTCGCACTATGCTGATTTACCCCCATAACCTTTATCACTTGGGTGATGTCGCCCTTTATTATCACATATTTTATTGTATGAGTTGGGCATAACTGCAAGTCACAGTAAGCAAATTTCTACAGCTTGATCCCAACTTCATGAATACTTTTTATTTTATTTTTATTTTTTATTTTTACACCCGGCAGTCATATCAAGAAAATGACTTGCTAAATATGCAGAACCCATTAACAAAATCCCCCATGACCACTGCCTGGGAAGAAAAAAAGATGGAGATGAAGGGCCCATGGCAGGAGGGTGCAAGCAGACAGCATATTAACAAGCTTCTTCTTTTGTAGTGCTCAATTACTTAAGACAACTTGATTTCACAGGCTGAAACAGATGTACAGTGTCGTCCCACTCGCAGGAAAATCATGGTAAAACTTCAATACAGAATTTACAAAGTGGATTATTTTTTTTTTATTTATTCTGATCCTGGATTCATTTCTCTACCTTCAGTTGGATAACTGGTTCTATAAACAGAAATGCTTGTCAAACATGTCATTTTAAAGAACCAGGAACACCAGGAACTGAAAATCGCATTGCGTTTACTTATCTCTCTGGTAATTTTAGACTTCTTTTATCTGCTACATATATAAATAGTATTAGAAAAAAGGCTGCTCCATCCCCAAACATGTTAACAATGTCCAGTTTGCAAGTAGAAAACAGTGGGGTGCTCAGGAGAAAAGGATCCAATCCAGTATAAAGAGTTGTAACAAGCATCTCCGGCGCTCCCAATTAAAATCAATATTCTTTATTAGAGATCGTTTACAGGATTCAATAGTGCATAGAACAATAAAACAGCAACAGGAACCCCCTTACGCATTTCGCACTGAGGTGCTTAATCATAGGAGCAGATGCATGCTGAAAACAGAGTATATATAGTAAAGCCTTACCGGGGCACCGGAAACACAGACCGCAGTCCAGGAAATATGGATAGAGCAATAGTTTGCATATAGTGTTTGCATGTGTGCAATACCCTTGTTTGGATAACACCCAGGTAGTGCGGGTATGCCGCTCCAAGGCAGGGCTGTGTATGTGACTCAATCACATGATTGTACTAATTGCAATGCTACGGGTTCCCATGTGCGTTAAACTAAAAAGGCAAAGGTTTACTGCAAGTGTACATAAACTAGTCAGACTGTCAAACAGCCACAACCGCCCATAGAATCAGCAGTGGGGGCGTGTAGCAAACACAAAGATAAAAAGAGTATTGTTACTGTTAAAAAGAGTACTTTTTTCTAATACTTCCTCATCTTTCTCTCCCTTTTTGGATATTTATTCCGACTCACATGTTTTACAGATTTTACTGGCTATAATTCACTGGCATTTGTTACCTTTTCTTATTTGATGGCGAATGGAAGGGTCTCCCGGAGAATTTTCTCCTCAGTGCACGACAATCCTTTACATAAGACGACCTACAATTGTTTTAAAGAGGATGGAGCAGATTTTGGTTCCTCAGATGTCCATGGTCTCTATAAAACTCTTGAGACCCTCCTCAAGAAAGAGGTAAGAATTTGGTGGGACATGAGGACATTGAAGGAATACAATGAAGTAAAGAGAATTCCAAGGAGTCTGCGCATTAAGAAAATTCCGATTTGTATCCCTACGGATCACGTATTGGCCGCTAAATGAAACGACACTTTATCGGACTGCTCCTTTAAACTCATAGATATTTTATTGGAGTTTAAAGACCAACAGATCAATGACCTTCATGCAGAGATTGAGACGCTACAGACCGAATTATCTAAGTTTGAGCTTGATGATAAGCTCTCCAGCCTTGATAAGTAACTGGATGAATTACTGGACAAGTCAATAATTGATATCAAAAAGAGAAAGTTTGTTCGTGATAAACGCAACTATGAGAGTAACAGGGTTTACCAGTGGCACACTTTCTCTAGCAGGACACCGTCTGGCACACCGAAGCTAATACTCAAAAGGAATAACAGGAGACAAGTCACCTTTTCCGAAACAAGTGACAGTGAACAAGACGACGGCACGTATTATGGTACTCTCAGCGATTGCAGTTCACAGTCATCTTTTTCCTCTCCTGCCACCAAGAAGGATATATGGGCCTCAAAAAACTGGGAGGACACCCCTTTCAAAAGAAAAAGGCGTGCAGACATGGAGGTAGAAGAAGAAGACACTGCACCTCCCCTGGGTCATCGCCCCTACTCGCTCAACCAGAGCTTTCAGCAGGCGCCAGCGAACCTAGTGATCAACCTTTCAAGTAGGATACTCAGCAGTGACAAGACCAGTCTCCTGAGTAAAGGTTTGGGTTTTGCTCCTTCGAACCATTTTAATGTTTTCAACACTCTGGTAGATGTAAATAGGTTCGTTAGGAAATTGACTTTAAAGAAATATTTTCTTAATGCTGAATTATGTGACTCTTTGCAATATTCTGTTCTTCCTTGTTCTTTCTAATGCTAATAACATTAATGAAGGTTCGTCAGATGTGTCTAATGTAAGCTCTTGTACTCACAAATTTATTAAGGTAAGGGATAATCATTTAAGTACACTAAGCTCTTTCTCAGATCAGGTAGCGCTTAGGGACTTAGCTGAACTAGCCCTAGAATCACGTCCTTCTGACAATTCTTTACAGCCTTTGATTTTGAGCACAGATATACAGCTTAAGTCCAATACTAGTTTCTACCCGGTGCAAGTCAGACCCTCCTGCATCACCTCCTTCCCAGCAGGTGATGGAGGAGGACTTAGTTGCACTTGATAAGAGAATTCATAGTAATATGCGTAGAACTACTAATCTTACTCCATCTGAGTTAAAGGCCTTAACTAGATTGCAAACGGATACCGATATCACTATTAAGGAAGCAGACAAGGGTGGCACTGTTGTAGTCTTAAATACTACTGACTACAATAACGAGGCAAGGAGGCAATTATCTGATAGAAGTACGTATTGTAAACTAGATAGCGATCCCACACATGTTTTCCTTGATAAGATAACAGTGTTGATACAGGAAGGTATACGTTCAGGAGTGTTTAAACATACTGATTTGGAATGCCTACTGGTGGCTAGGCCCAAAGTCCCGTATTTTTACCACCTACCAAAAATCCACAAACCGCATTGGCCACCAGTAGGCAGGCCTATTGTTTCAGGCATAGGCTCAATGTTTCAGCCTCTAGGCAACTGGTTGGACACAATGCTCCAGCCATTTTTCCTGAGGTTACCTTCCTATTTGAAAGATTCCACTCAGTTACTTAACACCTTTAACATGTTCACTTGGGACTCTAGTTATTCCTAGCATAGCATGGATGTCGCCTCACTCTACTCTAGCATACCACATCACTTGGGCAGACAGGCTGTCATCTGGCATCTACAACGATTTTGCGCTTTTGAACCAGTGTTAATTGAGTATATTATTAAAGTACTTGATTTCATGCTAACACACAATTATTTTGTGTTTAGAGGTGACTACTATCTGCAAGTAAAAGGTACGGCTATGGGGGCAAAATTTGCTCCCTCCTGTGCCAACCTTTATATGGGATGGTAGGAGTGGAGTTGTATTTATGAAGCTGCCAATCCTCACAGGGACGAGATTGCCTATTATGGGTGCTACATTGACGATCTCGTCTTTGTCTGGAGAGGCACCAAACAGAATGACACTTCCTTTTTTGATTTTCTAAATGACAATGTCTTGAGTTTATCCTTTACCAAAGAATTTGACAGAGTGTCCATTAACTTCCTAGACGTTACATTAACAGGTGACCCTAATGATGCTACCGTGTATACCGATATTTATAGGAAGCCCACAGCCAGTAATTCCTTGCTGGCCTTTTTGAGTTGCCACCCGCAGCACTGCCTTAGGTCGATTCCAACTAGTCAGTTCCTACGGTTGAGACACATTTGTTCCACGGATGATATCTTTATTTCAAGGTCACATGAGCTTAGGCTTAGGTTTAAGGATAGAGGTTATCCTGACAAAGTCCTGAATGTTGCCTTTGAACGAGCCCTTAGTTCGCCCAGGGCCTCTTTACTCAATAATGCTGACTCCATGCTGCATTTACAGGGCTTTTCCAGTTCTACTCTTGGTATGCAGGATATAGTAACTATGAATATGAACACGTCCGCTAATACCAGTACAACCAAGAGGAAGCCTAGGGGTGCTAATTTGAAGTATAGCTATAGGAACAGAGACCAAAGCGTTGCAAAACCTTTGGAGCGATTGAAAACTGGCACACATACCCCTATTTTTGTAACTAACTACAGTTTAGAATTTGATTCCATCAGAAATATATTGCTTGTTCATTGATCTAGAACTAAGAAGGTTACTGTCCAATGGTGTTAAGTGTGTCTCCTGTAGGGCCCCCACTCTTTCCACAGTTTTTACTTCTGTGGGTAGGGTACACGTTCACAAAACCATTCCACCTGGTTGTCCTGTAAAAGATTCTATAGATGTGGGGCTAATAGATGCATGTGTTGCAGATATTCTAGGGTAGCCGACCAGTTTATCAGTTCTGTCCCTAATAAGCATTTTAATATGCGCAGCTATATTAACTGTAACAGCAAGAACGTGATCTATTTAATCACTTGCAAATCTTGTGGCATGCAATATGTTGGTCGCACCACGAGGCTCTTGAAAGATCATGTTAGGGAGCATATTAACAGCATTACTAAACAAAAATTTACTAACGTGGCTATCCACTTTAACTCTAGTTGTAGGTTACATGATTTTTCTGTACAGGGCATTGAGAAAGTCCACGCTTCCCCCAGAGGAGGCGACATTCTTAAAATTATTAATAAAAGAGAAGTCTACTGGATTTTTTATCTTGCTACAAGGCAGCCAAAGGGGCGTAGTTACCCTTGGGACCTTCTCTATTTTACTGATCCCTGAGCATTTTGTTATTACACGAGGGTTTTTGCATCTTTTGTTGTGTTTACTAGTTTCTCCACTACCCACATTTTTAGTATTTTTAGTATTTTTCTCATCATATGAGGGTTCTTGCATTTTGTGCTTCATCATATTTTATTGCATTTACTAGTTTCTCAACTGCTTAAATGTCACATTTTGGATTTCTTAGCCCTCTAGGTTTGGTTAAGTTAATTTAAGTTACGTTATATTTTGTTTCACAATACTTAAGTACAATTCTGACTTTCTCCACTAGAGGTCTCCTTATTGTATGGACTATGTACTTGTTCTCATTTTATCTCTTTTTTTTTTCTTGCATTCACTGATTTTACACTCACAGCTCTTTCAGCTCACCATACACAGTTGTTTTATGTATCGTCTTCTTTACACGAGAGTGTGTGCATCCACTTGCCCTATGTATTACACCTTGTTTCACTTGCAAGTGATTTTCACATTCACTATCCCAATATAAATGCTTGTCACTAGTAAGTTTCGAGTAGCCACCTTTCTGTTTTTGTTTATTTTTCACAATACACTTTCTTCACGCAGTTTTTTATATTCATTTTAATTACACATACACTTACAGGTTCCATTTACTGACATTTAATTGATAATTGTATTGTTAACTTTTGATAACTATTGCTCTGTTTGGAGAGTGTCACTCTACTGGAATGCCCAATGCAAAGAGGAATTTAGTTTTAAGTGTTTAACTTTATATCCCTGCCTCCATTGGTTTAATGTATGTGCCATAGTGAACTGCATAGCATTTCTGTATAATTGCTGCATTTATATACCTGGAAATATTGTAAGTAGCAACGATTAGTAATTTTTACTTGTTACATTTATATTGCAACATTTTAACTCTCTCAATTTCCACTTATAATCTTTGATCTGCATTCGTCATCATGTATATGTCTTTTTTACTATCACAAGATTTCAGATTGTACATCAGGACACCGGTGCACAGGTCGCAGTACCAGCACTCTTTTTATCTATGTGTTTGCTACACGCCCCCACTGCTGGTTCTATGGGCAGTTTTGGCTGTTTGACAGTCTGACTAGTTTACGTACACTTGCAGTAAACCTTTGCCTTTTTAGTTTGACGCACATGGGAACCCGTAGCATTGCAATTAGTACAATCATGTGATTGGGTCACATACACAGCCCTGCCTTGGTAAGGCTTTACTATTTATACTCTGTTTTCAGCATGCATCTGCACATATGATTAAGCGCCACAGCGCGAAACGCGTAAGGGGGTTCCTGTTGCTGTTTTATTGTTTTATGCACTATTGAATCCTGTTTTAACGATCTCTAATAAAGAATATTGATTTTAATTGGGAGCGCTGGAGGTGCTTGTTACAACTCACATATATAAATAGCCCATCCAGTAAGCCCTAGTGGCATTGTCTGCCACTGAATTGAAGATACTACATATCAATGACTGTGGATAGTATGGCCTCTCCTGAACCATGCCCCACTAAACTAGAGAGGTGAACGCAGACGTTCATGGTCACAATCCTCAAGTGTTCCAGATACAGCAAGGCAATCTTGTTTTTGTGTCCTGTCCTGCAGCCCAGGGTCCCTGTCTCCAAGTCCACGGCCCCCAGTCCTCCCCCAGCCTCCTACCTGATAGAAGCGATTGTGTGTCGGTGATGTCATTAATAATGCCATCAATGCTGAACCAATCAGGAAGTAGTGATGTCTCTGCAAGGGGGATGGGGCTGTCCCCCCATGCATAGATGAGAGGTATGTCTCTCTATGTGTAGCAGAGTTCTAAGAAATTAAAAGCATGCTTGTAAATTCAACAGCTCCACAGCAGAAAAGATCAAAGGAGTTTACTGTAATCAGGGTCACATGATGCTAAACAGCGGTAATCAAACTTAGAGCTCATCCAGTTACAATTCAGACACCCAATCACTGAGTCGCTCTTTAATTAAACGTATCTGCTAAAGCACAATAACTGCTCATATTACACTGACTTCATGCTGTATATAAAATTGTAAGCAGAAAACACATAAATCCTCGGCACTCCAAATGTAAAGCCAAAGAAATCTTTATTGTTAATGTTAAAACCAGGTAATGATGATTAAGGGCCCTTTTTGGCTTGAAACGCGTTAGTGTTGGTGTGTTTACCACCGCATTCATTACCTGGTTTTAACTTTAACAATAAAGAAGATTTCTTTGGTTTTACATTTGGACTGACGAGGATTTATGTGTTTTCTGCTTCTGCTTATTTGGAAGCTTCAGTCCGCCTTCCCCTCTGAGCACCCACATTTCACTACTGCTGTGAGTATACTTACTCGGGATTGAGCAGTCGTTTTTTGTATTTTGTATATAAAATTGTGTTTTTCCAAAGAAATATACTTTATACAAATACTAGCCATAGCAAATATTGTGTGATCCAGTAAATAAGCCGGTGCAGTTGAAATGTATTACAGTTGCTTGCAGAACTGGGTACACAAAATGGAGGGAATAAGGCAAATGTGACATTTTGGGGTCTTGCTACTTAAAGGGACAGTATGATCCCTCTCTTTTATTTGATTATTTATGTTGGATTAAAGAATAAGTGTTCTTGCTTTTACAAAATATAGAGTATGAAGGAGTGCGGGTAATAATGTACAGAGAGTATTAGGTAATTAGAGAAAAAAATAAACTGTGGGGGGCTTTTTAAAGTTTGGGGTCTTAGGTGACCCTGGTTGCTGGATTAATTTTTATCATGCAGGGACATAACAATTAATCTGTGAAGCAATGCTGCAAAAGCCATTGGGGAAATCATGCATGTTCTTTGCTCTCAGTGCACAGATATATTACTGTCGCTGCTGAAATATCAGCCGAGGCTTTTTTTTAAGTTTAATGTCAAAGTTGGCTTAAAGGCACTAAGCATGTCTTAACAGGCAGAGCCGTATAGATGATGCGATCCTCACTTATTTGATGAATCCACCCTTGGTATTAACCTGGGGGCTGGATTGCTCTCCACTTTATTAGCAAAAAAATATGCCTTTTATCTATTTATGTGACAGACACTTGAGTCATGTTAACTGATGAGGTCGCCTGCATTCTTATCAGCCATTCTTTTTCCAGCCGGAAATAAGGCAGAAGGAGAGAGATTTGGTTCCAGGAGGGAAACTAAGGTTAAAGACTGAGAAACGTACTTATTTAACAACCTGTTAGGACTTCATGTGGCACTTTCTGTTAAAGGAAAACATGGGGGATTATAAATGTATTGCTTTTTATTTAACCCTTGTAAATCAATAAGGTAGAAATGTCTTGGTTTATTAATAAACCCATCTATGGCGACACTGTTTAATAGTGAGCAAACACTGTTTAATTATCTAATGCAGTATACCGTGCAAGGTCATGACTTACACGTTTGACCTTTTAACAAGAATGAATGACATTGGCCTCTGCTGTGCATATAAAAATCATAGAAAGGCAGAGAAACAGACCAAAACGTATGACCTCCGACACAGTCAGGGATAATTGCATTATGGGGCCATCTTAATTAGCCTCCCTTCCATTGTCAAGTCATTGCTGTTAACCAAAAGACATCACTGAGCTGCACCTGCTTTTTGATTTATCATATATTTTTCTGACAATACTCATTACTCCTAACCCCAAGAAACAAGTGACCTGCCATAGTTATAGTGTAAATGGTGACAATGTGCTGAGAATGTGTTTTTGTCACCTCTGAACTGTTTAAAGTGCACCTGTCTCTAATACTAATTTAGGTTGTACTAATGAAATAAACGTTTTGTAAATATATATGTATTTTAAAAAAAAATTTAACTTCATACAGCGTTTCTCTCTATCATCCTCACTGTCAGCCTGACTTTTCTTTCCTGAGTCGAGTGGGCAGGGCTCAATGATGATTGATATTTTAGCTCCTCCAATCAGATCCCCGCTAGATCGTTATTTAAGGGATCTAATTGGAGGAGCTATAATGTCAATTATTTAGCCCAGCCCAACCCGTGAAAGAAAAGTCAGGCTGACAGGGAAGATGACAGAGAGAAACGCTGTATAAATGTACATTTTTAAAAATATATAAATATTTACAAAAGCAGAACACTGACCCCCTCTTCCATCTCAGTAACGTTCGGAGGCCGACGCCAGACCGTGGAGCAGGTGAGCGGAGGCCTCTAACAGTCTGTTCTAATTCCCCCCATGTGAAAATCTGAATTCATGCCGTTGCTGAGTGTTTGAATATGAAATAGTTGCAAACATGGAAAATGCAACATTTTAAATTATTTCAGTAGTTGGTTCATTGAAACAAGCCACAAGCCCTTCTTTATCTTTAATTCCTTCCCTGTTTCTATAATAGGCATGTTTAACACGCGTTCTTATGCTTTCACCTCCACAATTATTACCTGAGAATGCAGTGTGTAAAAAGTACAGTAAAATTCCAATAATCCAGAACCTTTTTAGAGAGGACAGTGGGAGACCAAAATAATAATAGCATCTTATAGTATAGCTACGGTATAGCTATGTGGTAATAGCTTGTATGAGAACAAGCAGTTGGCAGCAGATGTAGAGAAAAGGCCAAACTTACTTATCTTCTGAGTTGCAATGATTGCCAGCTCAATAATTTGCAATATTTGATAATCCAGGATTTATCTATCCCTGTGGGCGCGGGATTATGGGAATTGTACTGTATTGTTTGACGATTTCAGCCTTGCTAATACATGATTCATGAAATCAGTAAGTTTATACAAATACTTCACAAACTGGCAAACATTCTGTAAATAAATCAGTGAATTTGTTCAGTGAATCATGCTATGCTGCAAAGTCATGGCAAAACAACAATTTAATACCAACATTCACAGTTTTGGCAGTGAATCACAAAGCTGGTATGGGATCACTTGTGTGTTGTTTCTCTCTCTCATATAATAAATGAAATCACATATCTGTAAATATAATAAACAGGCATATTATAATTGTTAAAGAAAAGTGATTGTGGGATACCTTGCTTGAACTTTGCGTTCCTAGACCTTGTGCTTTGTTTACTGTTTACTTCTACTTGCCGCAAGCCCTGACCACTGCCTGTTTACTGACTATGCCACCTGTCTCCTTGTCTAGTACACCTCCATCTGTGGACAGAAAGTCCCAGGGGCCACGACCTGGACATAGTACCGCAGCTAAGTCCTAACCTCCTTGTGGGGGGCTCTAGGTGAAAACCAGGAGTATCTTAGACCTTGCGCCTTGGGTCCTGCTAGAACCAAGTCCACTGTGGTTCCTGACCCTAGCTGCCTGCTTCTACTTCTCCCTTCTGGTATCTGCTCTGACCCTGACACAGGCATAGGCATGGCTTGCTAACTTGTTTGTCACCAATCAGCTGGGATTGTAACTGTATACTATGCATTCTCACTGGGTTGAGGCTGGTTACTTTGTATTGTAACTGAAAATGTGTTCACCACTAAAATTAATACAAACTGTAAAACATGTATGTTAGTTCTGATCTTCAATAGCAGCTAAAGTCACATCGCAAATTACACTTCCTCTGCAAAGCCTTCGCATTGTGACTATACCAGGATGCAAGAATATGAATTATCTTAGGGCAACAGCACATTTAATAAAGTAGGATTTGGATTTCTCAAAGTTAAAATGATAAAAAGTAGTGAATATTTATTCACAAACTCCCCTGACTATAAGATATATACTCATAACGTTACCATCTCGGGTAAAAGAGCGCATATGAAAATTATATGAAGGCTTAGATGACCTGACTCTTAAATCTTGATCATTTTAACCTTTAGATTGCTGTATCATATCAACACAATACAATTTATTAAACCCAAACTTTTAAAAACAAACGAGACCTTAAAAATGCCATTACTATGGAATTACATTACAAAACTATGCCATTCTAGATTATAACGCTATCTCCTATCTGACTGCTAATCTTCATAGCACTACAAGCAGATTGTGAGACTCTGGTTTCATTATTGCAGTGTAGATATTTTTGAAGTTTTTTTATCAGTTCATCATTTATATTTTTTACCTCCGTCTTCTTTCCTTCCAGTTCCTGTTAGTTTTGCCAAAAAGAGCAATCTTAATAGCAAAAAACTGCCACTGTGCTTTCTCTTTTCAGTGAAACGGAGAGGTACTGGCAGTGGAGGAGGTCCGCAGCTGACAAGATCATACTATTTCGGCATTGTAGCAGACAGCAGCAGCAGTGCGGGAGCCTAACAGTGGTTTAGGTAAGTAACTTCCCCTTGCCAATCACTCCTAGACGATACAAGCTTATAAATCTCCTCTAATGTAGTTCTGCTAATTCTTCAGCAAAACTAGCTCATAGACATCAATGCTTTACACCATGGATTTTATTCATGAAAGTCCAGTTGGTCATGTAATAGTTCAAATTTGCATCCATTCGACACTTCCTGACCTTTCCGCAGTCAGGAATCTCAGCAATGTGGTGAATTTGCAACCAATGCTTATGGAGGTTGAAGACTTAAGAAAATCTTCACAATGCTTTGCAGGAAGATGCACAAATACCTCGTCTATTCATCAAGCATTGGTAGTTTGTTGGCAAATTGTAATGAGTTGTATTCGCCAGTTTGACTTCATCAGGTCAAGGTGGCGAATTAGGGGGTAGATGGCAGGGCTCCAATGTGACTGAACATTCAAAGGAGACTGTGACGAAATGACAACATAAACATGGGATAGGATGACATACAAAGTAGACAGGGATGTAATATTCCCTTATATACAGTTAGCGGCAAATTGTGAAGATGAACTAGGGACAGGGAGACATAGAAAGGGATGTAATATTCACTT
>WMED01013659.1:2172-14326 GCA_019650415.1 Pipa parva | reverse complement strand
TTTTTATTTACGATTTACACAACGTGCCAACTTTTCTGATTTTGGGGTTTGTAGTAGAGTCGTTACATTTGATGCATTCTGGATCATAAAAATATCCATTCAAGCACATAGCCAAGCGCTACAGATATTATGTTTTATAATGTTTTAATTGAAAAAAACAGAAACACAAAAGCATGTTAATATTTTAACCACACCTCTTGATATTTTATACTATTGACTGATATGATATTTAACCTTTTGTAACAAATTTTATGAAGAAGTAAAGTTTCCTTCCTATAGGCTTTGCAATTCAGTGCCCTGTCAGTGCAGCGCTTGAGAGTGGTATACAATCTACTGGATGTGTATATATATATATATATATATATATATATATACTGTATATATGTCACTTTCTTCAATAAGATAAAATAAATCTCATGAAAAGTGAAGAAAGTGACATATATACAGTATATATACTGTATATGTCACTTTCTTCACTTTTCATGAGATTTATTTTATCTTATTGATTACTCATCAACTGCATATTAATGAGCATTTTAATAAAGTTCCTGTGCTTTACCTAAAAAGATCATTAAAAATTCAGTAATTCACAGGAGCAAGTCTGGACTAATCCTAAAAGCATGGTAGCAGTTAACAAAAGAACCATATAAAAACATGCAACAGGGAAATGAAAGAACAGTAAAGCTAGTGAAGTGTGTTTACAGGAAGGAAACTGACTAAAGAGAATAATGCCAAAAATAAGTGAAATTTTCCTGGAAATAAATATAGTTTTTAAGCAAGTGTAGCAGCACCCTGATTTCACAAACCATAATTTGATTAGGATACACAGAAGAAAAACAACGATTGCTAAAGGGAAGCTGGGTTTGCACATATATATATATATATATATATATATATATATATATATATATATATATATATACTGTATTGGTTTGGCCTTTTATATCCAATTCCCTACCAGGGAGGGAAACAGTCTTTATATATTATCTCTATATCTCTATATATTATCTCTACATCTCTATATATTATCTCTATATGTTGCATGGTACTAAATAGCGATTTGTAAGCCATGTTCAATTCTCATTTAACATTTATTCCCCAAAGAATAAAACATGGTAATGTTTGAAATTGAAAAATTTTTGTATGGAATGGCTATAGTGCACCAACTATTTTCTCATGTCAGAAAAATCTTTGTACTTTATATGACAGCATTGTTTTATAACCTCATAAAAGTGTCTGGGACCTTCATCCTTTTATTTTATCTCAAATCTTTTCTAAATTAAAGGGGCACTATAGTGCCGACATAACTGCACACATACATATAAAACTCCTTTATACTAAGCCAACTGCTGACACAAATAGTTAAAAAAAAACATTTAGGGAAGAAATAATACTTGCTGTTTGTTTAACTTAATTAGTTTTCATGAGAGCTGACATTTTTCTCTCCCTCTCTTTTCTATTCTGCAAGTCAGGCTACACAAGAAGAAAAATCTGCCTGACTGCTATTGGTTAAGCAGTGTGCTGACCTTTTGGCCTCATTGTTTACATTCCTGAAATGCAGGTGATTACAAAGGAAAGATAACTTGTGCACAGGCATTAAGAAGTAAGTAGGCCAAAAATTTCTGGGGAGGGTACCCTTTCATGGGAAACTGGCCAGTACATGTCACACACACACATTTCCTGGTGCGGGAGTTTATCAGTGCTGCCTTATCAATCATTCTTCTTCAGATGAAACATCTACTGGGGAGAAACGCTTCTCACTAAGGTATGGTACTGCATATGTGAAGTTGTAATCTGACTATAGTTCCCTTTTAATTTAAAAATTTGGATTATTGATCCTTTCTTACTGCCACTGCTTGCTACTGTACAACTCCTATGAGTGAATGATTCTGAGAGCTTCATGGAGTCTGTAATCTTTTTGCACATGACAGTGAACACTAATTACAACTAGGCATGTTGTACTACAACCAGGGACTTTAACAGAAGGAGTTTGTTTATGTATATTCAAAAGGTATTATTCAGTTTTTATGTGTTTATGTTTTTTCCTTAAAATTTTATATAGCCATGAGACTTCTGCGTCTTCAAATATCCTAGACAGTAGGGTATAATTTATATAATTTGTATAGATCCTTAACTTCATCAAAAGCCTTTGGAAAATGTAAGGACGTATCATCTATTTGAAGAATACATACTGTAGATTTTTTCTTTTTTAAGTTTGCTAGAAAAGCATCAAGTTCAGGATGATAGTAAGGCTCCTGAATAAAAGAAAACATGTTGTATTAAAGGAGGAGATAGTCAGAAAGGGAAAGGAAAGTGAGAAGTGAGAAACACAAAAGTAGAAGAGCAAAAAATATAAGCTGAAATCAGGAAAATCTGAAAAGGAAAAAAAGATTAGTGGAGAGATTTGTAGGGCAAAACAACCATTCATGACAAGGAAAAATGACCTCCGATGCAAAATGGAACATCTGACTTGATGGCACCTAAATAGGGATTTTTATGCATGGATTCTGTTAATATATCTGTGATTGTAGGTTAATTGTGCTTAGTATTAAAAATAATACTTGGAGTAGTTAAAGAAAGATAATTAATACTTGAATAGTAAGACGGTATTAACATATTTCATGTTCTTTATACCTAAATAGTCTTGCAATAAAAATAGGGGGTATTAGGGGAAATTGCCGAGTCACAAGTTATTATTAGCAGTTTGGCTACGTTTTGCAGTTTTGTAATGTATATATATATATGATGAGGCCCAGTCCTAAAGCAATTTGTGAGTCCTATTTAAAAGTATTTAAAGATTAAATACAAACGGTAAAACAGATTTTGCACAGATTCTGCCATATATTTCTTGAATTAAAATATTTTATTAAATGTTAATTAATTTCTGCTAAACGCAAAGTTTACTGCACAAATATATGATAAGTTGTTGATCCCTTTAAAACCTCATATTATATAATTGCTTAGGATTTGGGATTTATGTCTACTTTCTGTTTATTACTCTTGGGAACCCTTGAAACATCCATCCTCTGTTCATATTAGTGACTATTTGAATTAGTGCATATTGCAGCTGGCGGAGGTTTTCTGACCTCCTAGTCAATTCATTAACCCTTTTCTGTTTTCACAAGTATATTTCCATCAATTACAATAATATAAGAAATTATTTGGTGAATATATTTTCCAACTAAAGACATACCAATTACTGTAAGGATAAATTGCTCAGTTTGATATCTGAAACATTTTTTAGTCCAGTAAATTAAAGTGATTAGAGAAGGGAAGAAAGTGGTTATTATAGAATCACTGGAGCAGAGTATCTACAATTTTTGGAGTTGGTCTAACAAGTGAAATTACCCAACATACATTTTCATTATAGATCACCATCAGCACCATTGGTTATCATTATCAATATGTTATTAGTGTTACTAAATAATCGCTAACAATAAGATAGTGAATGTTTAAGATCATCTGGTTAAGACAAGAGAGAACAGGTGATACCTTTTATTGACTATTGAAATAGATGGTAAATGCAAGCTTTCAAGGCTCCAGTTCATCTGGTTATCATCCTATATCTTAGTACCAAAATCAAATCTTTCTGCACACTTCTTCTCATCCATAATTTAATAATAAAGAAGCGACAATCTAATGTTAAACAAAATCACATTGCATGCATTAATGCATTTTTTTTTTTGCCAATTCTTGAAAATTCTGATTTATGAAAGCATTAATCATAAAAAGTTTTACCTTTCTCCATTCAGCTGGTTTAACAGTTCTTGAACATTCTGATTTATGAGAGCATTAATCTTATGAAGTTTCTCCTTTCTCATAGCCATCACAAAGTGCAAATAAGTTACAGTAGTTAGATACATTTTTTTGCAGAATGTGTATTACATACTTTACATACCTGCATGCTTCTATTGTAATACATATTATCCTTTTGTGTCTATGGAATTCTGCTGCAACAAAAAGCAGACACTCTGGAGTTCCCACAGACTGATAACGCTGACAAAGCAAAAAACAGGAGAAGAGTCAATCACAGGTAGATGTCAGGGCAGATAGATAAGGAGCAAACTGTAAAACCATGCCAAGGGTCAAGGAAACTGACAAGTCAAACAAGGTCAAATGAAGCTGAAATCAGAAATCTATAAAGTAAAGTCAGAAATCAGGCCAGGTTGAAACACAGGGGAGCAAGACCACAGCAATGTTTTAGAGGCACACACAAAGTAGTACCGAGCTTGGGCATCAGTTACTGCAGAGATATGCCTTAAATAGACATTTTGGCACAAAAAGTTGCTGGAGATACATCACAATGTCAAGTATAAGTTTGCATGGCCATAATCACACCAACATAAAAAGCCACAATAATTTACAACATTAAAATGGACTCCACAATTCACAGAAGAGGAAGAGTAATTACCCAAAGAGATGGCTTGAGGCATAAGATTTGCTTACTATAATATCATTAATAGAACATCATATTTATTTACAAGTGGAAGTGAGTAAGTCAGTATTACAATGAAAATTGTTATTGTGGATAAATAACCAACATCTCCCTAATAACCACAAAGCTAAATAAGATAAAGTAGCTACTGTAAACAGATTTTCTTGTGCTCAAAAAGAGAATTGAACAAACAAGAAAAAGCATCTCAAAACATTTTTTTAAATCATAACATAATGACCATGACAATAAAACATTTAATTTCAACAAAATTAACATAACAGTTACAGAATCCTTAATACGCCTTACTTTTGCTTGAGCAAGTTATTCTATTTCTTCGTCACTTTATAAAGTCTTTGTAGTCTGAATCTTTCTTTCTTGCATGTTTTAACTCTCTTCCCAAGCTATTTATTGCTTCCTATATTTATAAAATATGACTAAAGCCTATGAATGCCTTTTCCTCCTATCATCAGTCTACCTACATGATCCCCAGCCTCTTCTTCTTTGTATTTCACCATTAAAAAAAAATCATTTCAATGCAGATTCTTTAAAATCAGATGTAACTGCTTCAGTTCAAATAGCACAATTTTATTTATGCTGTAAATTTTGTATTGGTTCTTTTTGGGATCCCTTTTTAGAAATGTAACATGACAGGGAAAATTTCAAAATATCAAAAACAAGATAAACTGGTTTATCCTCAAATTTTTTTCTGTCTTCTCCACTCAGATAGCAAGATTCTTTTTATATATTTTTTTTTTAAACATGGGGCTAAATGATTTTCAAATGCGATGGTTTTAATTGTACTGTAAACACTTGAACATAAGCCACAACACTGTAGATGCTTCCAGTATATTAATGTCACCAGAGAAGTTATACATTTTCAGTAGATATCTAGTGGTTCCTTAGTTAAGTTCTACAAGTAAACCATACTTTTAAATGTATACGTTTCTAGTCCTGTCAATCCTTATATTAATACAAAACATTTCATGTTAACTCAAGCAGAAAATAACCATGTTACTCCTTCCTAATCTTTCAACATATATTTGCTTATTGGATCAACAGACTCTGTAAGCAACATGATGGGCATGTTGAAAATGTGTCTACTCTTTGATTGATTTGTGCTGAACCATTGACCATTTTGTTTGCAAACCCATCATAAATTATACCTTTGTACATTACAGTATAGGAAAGGGGCTGGAAAAAACTCTTCACCATAAAGTCAATATTTGTCAAAGATGCCAGTTTTCAGTGCATATCTATTTATTTTATTTTTCATTCTCCTATCTCATTTCACAGGTGCTACGTCTGTGAATATTTTTTTTTTTACCAGCAGTAAAGCGCATATAATTTCAATGTAAATATCATAAAGAGCAGTTTCTGATGCTTGAAACTGGATGTATAGACAGAAAAGAATAGCATGAGATCGGATATTTATGATTGTTTATCATCTCGCTGATAATGTAACATAGAACATTTCAAATATTATATTAGTGATTAATGACATAACAAATCATCCTCCTATAGAATCAACACAGCTGTGCTGTTTACAGATGGCAATTATGGATTCCAGGCTTTCTGCTTTAGAAAAGTTTGTAATCCAGTCATACAGGTGGAGATCCCGGTGTCTGGAGGTGCTTTATAGTGTAGCAAATATCAGGGCATCTAAGCAGAGTTAGCAGGCTAAAATATGTTTAGATATGTGCTGGGATCAAGGTAGATGGCAAAGAAAATCAAGGTAATTTAAAGTCGATATAAAGAATGAAAACATTGGAAATCAGCCTTGGTGTTTTAGACCAGATCTGATACCTTTTTTAAGCAACCAAGGTGGGAAAAATAGAATTCAGTTAACTTCCTGCTAGTGAGTTTGCAAAATGATACTGAGGGGATTATTGACTAAAGTCCAGACTGTTGCATAAAGGTGTGAATTTGCCACTTCCCCATATTTGGGTATTCACCAAGCTTTGCAATGTGGAGTATTTGCCAGCTAACGACAGTCATACACTACACAATAGACTGCTACTGACACAATTGCGACTTTACTATGGGAATTCCAATGCAGTCGCAGATTTTCTATGGGAATCCGTTGTTTAGTCAATAAGGAGTAGAGAATCAGGGAGTAGCCCTCTGAAGGAATGAAAATTCACTTCAACAGTTGAATTCTCACTTTAGTCAATAACCCCCTGATTCTGCAAACTATGTTAGGCTTAAGCTCACAAGCCAGCAATGGGTGACAAAGCCAGTGATTCATTATAGGGGAACAAGTAGGAAGAGATAATATAATTAAGCATCTCTTACAGTAACCAGGAATGGATGTATCAAAGACAGGAAGGTGACACAACAGTGCATTTACAATTTCTAAAAAGAGTAAACAAAATTGAGAATAAGTTAGATGAAAAATGAAAGGAAAATCTGTAATCTACTATGTGTATTGTGAGGCCATGAAGGAATTAACCCTCGACGGACGATATGTTTCCTTTAAATATCGCTGCTTAGGAAGGTACATGTCTTAATTGGGGGAAGACATGAGGAAAATCCAGGTGAAAGTGGATTTTCAGCCAAGTAGTGCTGGAAACGGTTATTTAAAAAATGAATGGGTGGATTTTCTTGGAATGGGTGACAGGTATGGTAGAGGGGCCACCCATTCCACCTTCCCTCCACTCCAGGTTTTGGCCTATGATCCACACAGATCAGGTGCTGGGAATAATTGATTAAAAGGGCCTGAGTCTCTCAGTGAGGGAGAGAGTAAGACAGAGAAGGTCTCTCTGTGTGTGGGAGAAGCAGTACTCAAGTGTGTTTAGCTTGCAGACTACTGGGACTCTGTGAATTGTGAGTTACAGACTAAAAGGTTCGTGTTGTGGGAGAGAGATACACCTAGAAAAGGAACTAGGTATTCCCCTGCTGTACATTGGATGTCATTATTGTGCCAAGCCAGGCTGGAGTTATGTTTTCTTGATTTTTGCCTTTTGTTGGGTTTATTTTGTAAATAAACTCATTTTTTAAGAAAAGAAATCGACTGGATACCCGTTTATTGGGAACGAATTACAGCAGCAAGTGAGTGAATCCCTACAGTATATATGACTATGATAGAGAGAACTTTGTAAGGTTGATAGGACAATATAGCAAAAACACTGATCTTCCTTGGGAACACATAGAAGCTTAAGGTATTCTATTATTTAGTGAAAAATTGCTTCTCATTAGGAAATAGTTTTTCACTTGGACACATCAGTCTTTGCAGCAGTGACTAGTTATGGATCAACAGAATGAGAATCAAGGCAGGAACAGACTTGGCTTAAAATTCTGCTAAACTACTTGTCATCATCAGTTAAGGGAATTGGGTTAAGGGTGTGTGCAGTATTACAAGTATACATCCCTTTCTCTTCAAGCCTTATCAGTGATTACAATAAATCAGGTTAAAAGCAAATTCCATTTCACGGAAAGTATTTTTTAGATTGCATATTTCTTCTTGGAGACTAGCACATTAAAAAGAAGAATCTAATCAAGTGGCTTTAAAAAAAAATGGAATAACTATTATAAACAGGTAAATTTATCAACAGAGGTGATCATTTACAGAGGTCTAGTAACCAATCAGCAGTCAGCATTCTCTGGTATAAGGAAGCAATGGATAATAAAAGACTTCTGCTTGGTTGGTATAGGTTAATAGACCAACGTAAAGTTATTCTCTTTTGAAAGTGTTTTAAGCAATGGGAGCAGACAGACCCAGATCTAAGATATCAAAAAGAAAATAAAAAATATAGTGTTTTTTTTAACAAAAATGAAATATAGACTGTTTAAGGTCACAGATTCTTTTTTTTTTTTGCAGGTGTTTAGAAATGTCTGGATTTACTGAAATGTAAATCACTTGGCAATAAATATAAACTCACCAGCATTTACCAATCTCATTATATTTTAATCACACGTCAAGTAAACATTACTAAATGTACTGTTAGCAAATTCAGTTGCACATCTCATTTTCCCTGTGGTACATGAATAATCTTGCTACAGTAAATACCCATTTTGCATTTGTAAGCAGACACACTGACATCTTCAATTTTGTTTCCATGAACTTTTCACTGGTGGAAACTCTCACTGAACCATGTAGCCTGTGCAAAATGTATTTCTTTCCCTTTTTAGTAAAGGAAAACGTGGAGAAATGTATGTTTTTGCTCACTTTTGTAGATAAAATAGGCCCTTTAGACTATTCTTGGAAAAATATACACAATTTCTAAAGAAAAAAAAAAAGGAATCATTTTATTTGAAATTCTGGGTTGTTGTTGGGTTGTAGGGCACAGTTTATGAATATGTACCCTTAAGCTCAGCTGAGAACAGCACCCAGTTCATATTTTATTATTCACTGACTAAAGACATCTGTAATTGGCAAAGCTGATATTAAAAGACAAAGAAAGAATTATTTGTTCAGAACAAATTTTCAAAAGGTCTTCTTAATCTTGTACATAAAATCATTAATCTAAAAGACAGTTTTGTAAACTCTACGAACTACAGATGCAACGTATTCATCATTTAAAAAAAGAACATTGAATTCCAGAATGCTAAGTTTCTATAATTCCATGTGTACATGAACATTTTAATGTAAAACTCATTTTCATTTATATCCCTGAGGCATTTTATTGCAATATCAATGCATTATTCAAGCGACTGCGCATGCAACCTCAAAGGGCATGAAGTCATTATTATTGAATTGGCTTTGATGCTAAAAAAAATACAGTTCATGTTTTATCTCTTGGCTAAAAACAAAATACGTTGTAGTTGATTGAGTGACAGAAAACGTCATTATTCAAGGTAGTTTTCAAATTGGCAGATTAAACGACTGTTGCCATGCTTACTTCAGCTAAAGAATGGCAAATGTATTAAGTCTTTTCATGGAAAGATTGAAATGCATTTGCCTCACTGTGGTCTCAGGACAGAAAATATACCTCCCAGCATATAGAACAGCATTGCATTGAATTGAATGTTTGCTAAATTAATCATTTCCATTATGATGCACACTAAGCAGTATAAAACTTTGCCCCATCCTTGCATTAGATTTAAGGCCAAAGAACATTTATCAGATCATTGTTTTTTGCTATAGAAATTAAGTGTTAAAATAAACATCTCTCTTATATGTATTTTTCTAATAATAATAACATCATAATTCTCACGGTTTAATTTTCCGACCTTGACTCATGTTTATGCTAGTAATAATGTGCGAATTACTTTGATTCATGCAAGAAAAGTCATTTGATTAATATCTATGCCTGTGATTACATTCCTAATATTCTCATATAAAGCACTGAATGCAAATTAAAGGCAAACACTTCTTCACCTCCATGTGCATATTATTTATCAATAATGCAAAGCCTGCAGGCATCTTTCTGATTCTGTAGTCTGCAATGCTGCAGAGGAATGATGGGAGTTATAGATGAAACAGGTAGAACATTTGTGTTGAACATGTAAAGAAAAATTACTTACCATTTAAATAATTAGATTGGAATTTGATAACGGTTTTACAAAAACATGTTTTTGCTTTCACCGTTTTTGCACTCATTATTGCTGTGCATACCTACACTATTAAAATATTTTGCCTTTAATATAGCCTGATAACATTTTGGATACATATAATTTCCTTAAAAGCCACACTGTAACCAGTGAATTGTAACCCATGGACAGGATTTAAAAAATTCAAACTAAACTGCTGAAGAGGAAGTTGACAGAAAAGTTGCTCTTCAGTAAGGAACTGTCTGTAAATTGAAAAGGGTGGAAATGAGTAATTAATGCTGCAAGAAGCAATTCATTTTGGGTGACAAATAGATAGCGAAACTGCTCTTTAGGTTAGGAATTTGACTCAAATGTTTGAGTGAAAGCATGGATGGTTTTTAACCCCAAATAATTACTGGCCAGCTGTTTCTTCTCCTTTCAAAATTCTTGAGTCTGAGGATCAATTTACTGACATTAGATTACAAATTAATTAGCTAAATATAAAGCAGGTGTAAGAAGAGGCACTTCTGTATGAAAGTGACTGGACTGTCCTTTAAGGAAGTCTATTGTGTAAATAACATTTAATTGTAATTTGTATCAAAAAGTTTTTGTTAAACTATAGAACTGCACAAAATTTTGTTTGTAAGCAGGGGGCTACACCTATGGACCTTGAGCTAGTCCTGGGATTATTTTAGTGATGTAATTATTATTATTAATATGTAATTATTGTAGCCCACAAAGTACCTAGCGTAAATAGTGTTACAAAATTTAATTTCAAAGTTTCAAAAACTTGTGTCATAGACATGTACACCTTTTAATAATTTATTAGAAAATGAATAGTTACCACAGTTACATCCATGATGTTAGCTTTAGCTAAGGGTAAATACAGCTCTCTGAGTATCATAACTGTGGTAACATTTCATTTTCTAGTAAATTATTAAAAAGTGTACATTCATTTTATGACTCAAGGTTTTCACTTAATAATTCTCCATCTCCTCAATGAATTTACCATGCACTTAATGGTTATAAATACACAGTCTTACATCTCTGTCTCCCTTGTCCCCCCCTCTGTCTTTTCACTCTCTTTCTAACCTCACTGCTCTCTCACTACCACCTTCACATCTCCACAACCCACCTATGGCTCTTCCACTCCGCCTCTCACTGCCACTTTCTTTTCCCCCTACCTTATTGTCTCTTTCTCCATCCCTATCTTTGTCACTTAAATCTCTCCTTACTCAACTCTCTCTAGACTTCACTGTACTACATCTCTCACCCTCGCCTTTCTCTCTTTTTTTAGTCCCACCTCTCGTATCCATTATTGTACTAATCTAGTTTGCAACCCATTCCTTCTGTTCCTGACATTTTTGCTTTGTCATTGCAGCTGCATGTTTCAATTCTAGTCAAGCAATGGTAGGCAGACATGTTGTGTCCAACTGCCCAATATGCTGCAGAGGTGATGAGAATTGGGAATTGTGCATTCTATCCCCTTATAGGCCACCATGCTGGGCATGGAACAGACCCAATGAACCTCACTTACCATATGTTATCAAGTTGGTTGGAGGCAGAATAATGTCTTCAACTAGTGATGAAACTTACTCCTTCCATAATTTTTAATTAATTTTAAACTCATTGTTTTGACAAATAAAATATATATCCTAATATAACCAGTTATAGATAAAAGAATTAGCACAAGAAAGTTGTCTGTAAATGAATATGACAATGTAACAAAGTATTTATTCTTAAAAAAGGTTTACTAATCTTGATAACTTGTTAACTAATCTATTATGTGTTTACTTTAATCTTTATTTGTTGTGTGTAGAATGTTTTTTGTGAGTTCAAAAGTCTTATAAATATTAGCCTTAGGTACTAGGTTACCGTGTGCTGCTGTTTGTAGGATTAATAACTAAAAAACATCCATCAACTTCTATTGAATGTTTATGGAAAGAGTTGAAATCCAGGTCACAGTAAGCAGCTACATCTACATATTTCATGTTTGGTTTCACGTTGTTTGGTATGGTGAACAGGACACGCAGAGAAAAGGTGGGAATTGTAAGCAGTTGGTGGGACTTCCATTATATTCTGTGGTAATATGTGTATATATAAGTAGGCGTCCCTAGATAGCTGAAACACAATTTTAGGTACACATTAGACTCAATAACATTGAGTTTAAATAACATTAATGTAATGATGTAATGTCTGTAAGCATATATATATTTATGTATATATATATATATATATATATATATATAT
>WMED01013658.1:0-14326 GCA_019650415.1 Pipa parva | reverse complement strand
CCCCTTCCCTTCCCCTATCCCATACTGTGTAGCTGCTCCCCCTCCCTTCCCTTGCTCCATACTGTATAACTGCTCCCCCTCATTTCCCTTGTCCCATACTGTAACACGGTTAATAATGGCATCATCAACTCAAATGGGAAAGTTAGGAGCAGGACCAGGGAAAATAATCAGTTCAGTTCTACCTAGACTTAGTTTGAGATGGCGCTATGGGTTACTAGATGATGGGATACTCTCTTATATATTTATACAACAATGTCATTTGTCATCATTGATCCAAAGAGCTACATATGGAATATTGTTTGTGTTATCGAAAAATCTTCTATATTGCTGTGGCTAAAGAATTAATAAAAAAATGTCCATGACCTATACTCCTCACTGATTTAAATAGCCAAGACTTGTGCATATGTACGTGTGGGTGGTAGGTCAAATTAACTTTTCATTTCACCTTGTAGTGAGTTACAGTTCTCCAGAGTATAGTAGGTCTATTTGTGCTGTAATGCCAAAATGCACCATTCTAGATAAGGGGGCCACAAAATGGAGTTGAATACAATAAAAGCACAGCGCTCACAATCACCAGTATCTCAACAACCTAAAACCAGACACATATAAAATGCACATACCACCCTGTTGATTTAAAATCAGATTGGATGCATGCTGCAGACTGCTGCTGTTTTTAAGCAGTCATGCAGGATGCATTTAAACTCCTTTTGGATCAGCATTGCAGCATGTGCAGTTAATATGTGTTGTCTCAGAAATAAAATAGGATTCATTAAAAGTGGAAGATTTTGGGATGCTTCATTTTTATTTCATATCACTTTCAACACTTCCATTGATAACCAAGTCACTTTCACCATATGATAATGAAATTGTGGCTATGATGTACATGAGTGGTATCTGTGCAAACCATGTATTTTCTTATTGCCAAAGGCATTGTTGAAATGAAATGCAAATCAGCTAGCAATAGGAGATCGGGAGAGGAATCCCAAAGAAATCTGTGATCATTCAGCTTGTTGTTTCTTAATACAGACTGTTGTATTCTTCTGACTAGTGGCAATGGAACATTAACCTTTTGCTGCTAGACAGCTCCAAAGACCCTAAATGCTAATGCCTTGGAAACACTTAACACTTAAAAGGAAAAAAACTTACACTATATTTATGAGTAAATTTTACATTAAAGGGTAAGTAAAACTTAACTTAAGTAAGAAATACTCATTAAACTACCATAGTAAGTGCCTGGCATTCTGGTAATTTTGATCACTATGAAAGAGATTTACATATATGGATTATTCAAAGGGGAAGTAAACCCTGTATATAAATAAAGCTCTATTTACCTACTGGTCAAGCAATAAATGGATTAAGAAATTCCTGACTGTAGCTGTATATTCTCTGTAATGGGCTTTTGAGACAAGGCTGGACAGTTAATTTAAGGCAACCGAGCCCCCATCACACCTACAAGAATCTTTTATCGCCATTGCTCAGTTTGGTATTAGTTCACAGTATGAATAGATATTGGTGTGTACAGGGAGATACTGAGTGAGGAGATGCATTGAAAAAGTTCATTAACAAAATATTAAAGGAAGTAACCATTGTATTTATAGTATAGTATAGTATAGTATAGTATAGTACAGTACAGTATAGTATAGTATAGTATAGTATAGTATAGTATAGTATAGTATACAGCCTTTCTAAAATAAATACATGGGAAATCATTTGTGTTTTGACTTAGCTCCTTTAACTGCAATTTCCCTTTAGCTTATTTACTGAAAACGTTATTTCTTGTATCTGTGCAATGCTGTCTGAGGGGAAAAAATAGTTTATCAGCGCAACCCCTCAGTTCCGGCAGTCAACCTTACACCTGACAGATTAGAATGGTATTCACGCACAGCGGGTAACACAGAATCAGGGTTGTCAAAGAAGTTAGAATGGTGGGAACAGGAATACCTGCTTACTGAAAAACAAAAAAATTAGAGGTGTGAAGATAACCCCAAAAATGTTCCCTATACTCGCTGTCCCTTTGTCCTCTGCCGAAAAAATCTATCCAAAATATATCATCCAGTCTGACTAAACTGACAGAAGGAAATGTGAAAGTCTGTTGCTCTCAACTGTTTCTGCACCAGGTAACAGAAATAGCTTTTGGCAGGCAGGAGATGAGTACAGCTTGTATGTGCTACCTCCACAGATGTTTATTATTTCTACTAATTCTTCTGGCAAGACTGATTCTCTAAAAAAAAAATAAAAATGTAGATGTATGTGGTAAAATGTAAATGTACAGTATATGTGGTAACTGGGTACCAGAGCTACCCTGGTACAAAGTGTAACTTCATGTTAGATTTGCTTGTTAAGAACCCCTCCCAATACAGTTATTGTAGAAAGCTGAGTGCCTTATGGTGCAACACAAGTTCATGGGAGCAAGTTGGGTAGTTTGGTACATTATTGGTGGTTCCCGGGTCTTGTATCTAAAGTGATCAAAGTGGTCAACATAGCTGAAGGCATTAATGGTTTAGATATTTTTGCAAAGTTATCAGCAGAGGCAATCGTTTACAAAGTGCCCCAGGAGGCTGCCTACCCCTCTGCCTGGCCCTATTTATTTTTGACTAGTTTTTACATCAGATCTAGACGTTTATAACTAAAAGCAACCATCATCCCACTTTTCTTGAACCATGTGAACTCCATCTTAGTGACAAGAGTCACTTCTCTTAACTACCTCTGCATCTCTCTAACTGACAGTGTACCTCAGTGAGTAAATGCTTGACAGATTATAATGGGATTTGTAGTTATGCATTTTATGAAACCTTACATGGCAGTCAAAAATATTCTGTGATAAATACAGTACAAGCAATTTACTAAGGCTTTTGTCCACAACAGAGCTGCAACTTTGTTCAGTGCAAAATGACAGAGTTGCTGCTATTCACTTGTTTGTTCAGTTAGGTAAAATAAAATATTTTGTGCAAGAAGAGAGGGAGTCTGGAACCTCCAAGCAGTGGGTACTTGGAAAGCGGAATTGCATTTGTATGTTTCTTATGGTGTATAAGCTATGTTGAAGACTGAATATAACGATGCAGACAACAAGTGGGTGGATTCTCTGCACCACAGTGGAATTTACGCTGGTTAAGGGGGTTATTCAGCAAGGTGCGAACTCACCTTGCGATGCTTCGATTCACTTAGCAAAAATGGTTACGCGCTGGCTTCTCTCCTACACCCGCACATCAGCACACGCTTTAAAGGTATTCCAGTCTCGCAAGGCGACTCGAGTGGTCGCGAGGAGACTGGAATACCTTTAAAGCAGGCGCTGATGTGTGCGTGTAGGAGAAAAGCCAACTCGTAACCATTTTTGCGAAGTGAATTGAAGCATCGCAAGGTGAGTTCGCATCTTGCTGAATTACCCCCTAATTTTGAGGCGTGGAGTCTAAGGGGTTCCCGGTTACACCCTTAACCCCCCTTGTGTGGCCTTTGCTGCAAGGGAACTCCCAGGTCACAGCCCCCAGGTTAACCTCCCACTGGTGGTAGCTGACAATCACAATCCCTGAGGAACACAGAAATAGCGGAAGTAGAAACTTTAATGCAGGATACTGGATACTGGGATGCGGGAAACTGGAATGCAGGACACAAACTGGATACTTGAAACTGGAATGCAGGATACAATCCAGATACTGGAAACTGGAATGCAGGATACTGGATACTGGGATGCAGGACACAAACTGGAAACTGGAATGCAGGACACAAACTGGATACTGGAAACTGGAATGCAGGATACAAACCAGATACTGGAAACTGGAATGCAGGATACTGGATACTGGGATGCAGGACACAAACTGGAAACTGGAATGCAGGATATAAACTGGATACTGAAAACTGGAATGCAGGATACAAACCGGATACTGGAAATTGGAATGCAGGATACAAACTGGATACAGGAAAGTAAAATGTAGGATACAAACTGGATACAGCTCAGGGATTGAGCAGAGAAACTCCTTGCTCAGGCAAGGACACATACATGGGCAAAATGTTTTAAACTCGTATAGTATAGCTACCCTTTCCATGGAAATATTCAATAGAAAAAGTTTCTCTCGGCAAGTATCGATCGCAACAGATCTTGTGAAACTTACAGCAAGATACCTCGATTAAACTCAGAAAAGCCGAAACGTTTTTTCCAAGTTTAATAAATTTCACCTCTTGAATGTAGCAGCTCTTGTTGCAATTGGCTGTCAACAGATTCACGGATAGGTTGAAGCTGAATTTTGATCATTACAAACACCTGTGAGACCCAGGAGAGTTCAGCAGTGTTCATAAAATTGGTCTAAATCAGAACTTAACTCAAGCCAGAGTGGTTTGATAGCCTAGCACAGTGGTGGCGAACCTTTTCAGCACCGAGTGCCGAAAAGGTGACGTCACCCACCAGCGCCATCCCCCGAAGTGCCGGCACTGATGAGTGTTGTCATTGCGCCTGTGTCGAGGATCCGGATCCGGCCAGCACTGAAGGCAGAGATGGCGACAGCACACGTGCCCTTTCTGACATGTGTGTCATAGGTTCGCCATCCCTGGCCTAGCGAGACTTTCACTGCCTCTGAGTCAGACAACCCTGGTTCAAATCTTGGGCTTGACACCTTACACTGAACCTGACTATAGGAGAAGGATGGAAAGAAGTAGGGGAGAGTAAAAAGGTTGTAATTTCTCCTAAAAATGTGCCTAATCTATGATTCATAGTACAACTGCTCATATTGTTTTGATTTTTTTTTCTATGTAACCGCCATGCTCAATCCTATTTTGTGTCTGTTACTGTAAATAAACTAGGGAGTTATTCATACCGGTAGGAACATATTAATAAACTAACATAATACAGCTCATTATGTTTTAATAGTATTTTACATTATGATATAAACAAAATATGATATAGGCATTAGAAGCACTGCTGTAAGCGGGTTAAGCACAATGCGCAGCATCAGTCTAAAGTATAACTGTTTAAGTGAAATCCAAAGATGGATGAATTTCCAGTCTTCTGAAACATGTGGGATAAATGGCTATCCATTCCATTAACTGCTGCTAATGCAAGAGTACATTTTGTAACGTTTACAAAGAATGAAAAATCAACTTGTAGGAAGTGTGCTTGGACAGAAAACTTCATAAAAAGGATTAAACTGCATTAGATTACTATACAGTCTTTCACTTCAGGGGATACATGACCTGATTTGGGAGCAGTGAGAGCACCAGTTTTCATCTCTTCCTTTTTGTATATCTCTCATTATCCTAGTGCCTACTGACCTTTATCCTTGGTACCCATAGGCGAGGCCCAAAAAGGGGGGAGGGTGAGTATTGCTGTGGGGGCCCCACCAGCTCAGTGAAGCAGGGGGACCCAGCCAAACAGCCATTTGTAGACTTTTGAGTACTGACCAATGAAACTGAGTACTAAGCAGTGTAACTTAACAGTTTGCAGTGTAAATGGTGTTAGTGGTGACTAATTTGTCAGTTTGAGTGAGTTCCCATGATTTCTGATGGCAACTCTGCCCATAGGGTTCAAGGAAATTGTTCCAGTATCCAATATAGCTGCCAAAAATAAATTTCAGTGTATTTAATAGAGAGGAAATAATTAGTGACAGCACTGTCTGACAATCATAGTGACGTGCACAATGGCATACTTACTCTGTTTTACACAAGCATATATGAACTGTCACACACAAACACACATTGTCTCACACAATCACACACTACCTGCCATGCACACATACAGACAGTCATATAGAGACACACTGTCTAATACACATAAGCATGAACAATATCTCATACCCAATACTATCTCATAAGTACCACAGAAAGACAAACTACTGCCTCTCATACACGCACAGTTTCACACTGGCATTTTTATACGCCGTGTATCATCCTGCGTGCTGCCATTAGAGTGTGCCCGGGCACACCAGGCACACCCTGTGTGCACACCTATGCTTAGTAGCTTCTTTATTTCATTAGCATTTAATTCCTACAAACATTTTTAGTTTAAGCTGCAGGTGTAAGTAAGCTATTAGATGCCCAGTCATAGATTTAACTCTAATGATATATTATTTATAATAAATGCTGTTGTGATCTTGGTAATTGCCATTCAGGGGAGTGGGCACTGCGATAACGCTGTGAATCTGGTATAGAGAACATGTATTTCAATTTCCTGATTTACAATAACTAAGCTTTGCTAGCTGGTTATAACAAATGCACACCCACCTTATTCATTGCACGGCCTTCCTTTTCACCCTCAACCCTACATAAAGAAACCAGATGCTTCCTAATCATCCGGGAGCTGGCTGAATCATTACATGATGGGATTTGGAATACAGTAAGCTGAAAATGACAGACAGTATAATGTGTATGATAGTAGTATACAATGAGCTAATGGATTTATGTGCTAAATATGGACATTTTCCATGGAGTGAGTGGCGTATTAAATGCTGGTCTTTATAAAGATTTAAACTTAAATAAGACATGGTAATTTTTTTATTTATTTTGGCATACAGTAGAACATCTGTGTCATTATAGTCTTCAACTCTGAGTGGATGTTAGGATTTGTAGTTCAAGAACAGCCAATTAATGTATATGTTTAACATTTGTTTGTACTGGTCTAGAAATCTCTGCTGTAGTAATAGTTTAAATGACAAGAGTATTTTCTCAGAATCAGTGAAGGTTCTATTCTTGTCATTCTACTTATCCATGAAGGGATTTTAGTCTTTGATTACGAATATGTCTCAGGACCGCCTGATACTGAGAACTAGGTGACAATCCTTGGCCTGAGAAAGACCTACAAAGTCAGTACATGCCCATGGTCCTTCCATGTGGCATTTAGCGGTTGTGTTGCCATGTGTTTTATATTTTCATTTTGCTTGAATCCTAATAGTCCTGTAGCTCTGTACAACACAGAAGCTACATTGATTGGCAGCACATACCAATGCATCAAGCACCGTTTTTATGCATTAACTGCTTCTTTGTGCTTCCAGACCCATAAAGCTCAATCAAAATTACTGACAAGTAGTTGCCTTCCGTTTCCATGCAGTCATCCACATGGCAACACACTGCAGGTAAATGCTACATGGGATACCCATTTGTACAAACCCTCAGTCCCACCTGAAGGCTCCAGGAGCCCTGTTTATTTACGGTTTCCTCACAGTCTTAATGTGTGCTGTTAAAGTCTAGATTCAATTTACTGTATTCTAATTTCTTTCTTAGCTGCAAACACTTGGTCAGTCATTTGCATTATTTCCCTAATGTATTTGAATTGAATACACAGCCAGTGAACAGTTTTTGCCACTTTATTGTGAAATGTCCCTGTTGTTGTATAGATTAATTTAGAACATGCAAACAAGGCTCCAAGAGTAAATTAGCTTTATGACAACTGTGTAAAAAAAGGTTAAAACAAGGCTTCTGTTGCTATTTTAGTTTGTTTCCATCCATGTTTTAATTTACACAGAAAGAAGTGCCAAATATATGTGATGCAAGCAACCTTAACCAGGTTCAAAAAGTTCATTAAACTGTATCCATTTTGTTTTCAGGTGGTCAGATATAAGAGTAAAGTCATTTCCTGCAGCTGGTTAATTGTGATTAAGTACTTGGAGAACATGGTTTGTGGCTAAACCGCTGGCCTACATGAACAAGGGGCCTATGTGTACATTTAAATGTAAAAACAACAGAAGGAATTAACTGGGGTTTTTTTCTAGCACTTTGATTTGTATTTTTTAATTTTTATGGAGGGAGTCATATCGCCCAACTGTACAGTCTTGTTTTGTGGGCATTGGGCCACATTCCTGGGCTTCTCCCTCTGCTGTCCCACAATGTGGACCTTATCTGGAAGCCACTACATGTGGACCTGGTTGTGCTTATTTTTATTTTCTTTAAGTGCCTTCTAGTGGAAGCCAGAGTGGCAAAAGGAACATTTTACTGCTCTTGCTTGCATACTCACAAGATAGTTAGCATCCAGTATAATGAAGCAGAGTATGGAATCTCACAATTTCCAAGATTAGTTCCATCCTAATATATTGTGAGGTGCCTTGGAATGCTGCATAATATATAAAAGTGCTTTGGAAGGCTTCACAGTACATGAAGATGCCTTTGGTCTGTACAGTATATGGAGGTGGCTGGGGAGGAGGCACAGTATATAGGGGTAAGTGGGGAGAAGGTACAGAATATGGGAATGCCCAGGGAGGAGGCACTGTATACAGGGGTACCTGGGGAGGAGGTACAGAATATGAGGATGCCTAGGGAGGAGGCACTGTATATAGGTGTGACTGGAAGAGAATCCAAGAACTTTAAACATTATTTAATTTAATCAATTCAGCAATATAGAAATAGTAATAACACATGCATTTTGATGTTAGAAGTGCTAATACATCTGTGAATCAAAATTTTAGGCCAAACAAAAGTGACCATCTTTTTCCTCTTTGCTGTAAATGTCACAGTAAAAATCTTACTTCCAGAAAAAATCCTAATATAATGCCATTTGAAGGATCAGTGGACAGGGTATGCCATCCTGTGTGTGGTATGTTGCTAATTGTAAAGAGGAAAATCTGTAAGGGGTGATGATCAGAGATTAATTGAGATGCAACAGGGTTCTTGGCAGATATGTGCTTAGGGCCCACCCTTCCTTCATATGGAAATCCCAAAATATACTTTAATAGCAAGGGACAGTATTTGGACCCCCTGACAGTCTTTGACCTCTCGGCAGCAGACTAGGGTGCCTTGTGCATAATCCAACTCTGGGCGGTGTCCATTTTGAAAGCCATTATTTTGGAATCATGTTTTAAAATGGGAAGGGTTGCGTGTGGCATCTAATAATTCTGAGAATTTCATGAGGAATCCAAATCTGTTAAACGTGACTTACCTTTATTCCTGTTAAAGTTATTATTAATTTTCTTTTTATTACAGACACAGATATGGCTGTGAGAGTAGCACACAATGAGAGGATAGAGATTGTGCTGATCTCCTGGGACCATAGTACCCAAGTCATTGCAACAGATTTCAACACTTGGAACCCTAACAGACAACCCATCCACCATGGCACAGATGGAAAATTGTTGTGCTGTGCTTGGGTTCTGTGTTGGACCTGGCAAAAGTGAACCTAACAAGACTGCCACAGATGAAGCAACAACAATGGCCGCTACATTGTAGCTCTTGCTGTCTGTTGTAGGAGAATGGGGTGAGTCAAAACATCATCAGGTTGATACCGCATGGTCACAAATGGCACCCGTACAAGATCTAGTTGCTGCATCATATCATTGAGGATAATCCCAAACACTACGTTGAATTTGCAAAATGGGTGTCACAGCAATTGCAACTGGACCCACGTTTCAGATACGGCATTGTACAGTAATGAAGCAAACTTCTACTTTAACAGGGAAGTTAACAAATATAACATTGTTCAACACAAACCCACGCTGAAAGGATCCCTCCAGGATGGATGTTGCTCAAAAACTTATGGTGTGGGGTGTGGGGGACGAAGATAGTGGGCCCATTTTTCATCAGTGCTAACTTTACAGCTGCCCAGTTTTTGCAGTTGTTATGTAATGAGGTGTTTCTGCCACTATGCTATGAAGACAACACATTCCTACACATTCCTACTGCTCTTAAAGCAAGATGGTGCCCCCCACATCATGAACCTGATGTCCTTGTGTTTCTGGATCAGAAGTATCCAGGAAAGGTGGATTGGGCATTGTGTCCCACTGGACCTTACTACCTTGGCTTATACCTGTGGAGTTATGTGAAGTCCATGGTTTTACACAGTGCAAATCGTGTGTGCCATGCACATGCAGCAGCAGATCCTGCATGCCTATGCAAATATTTCTGCTTAGGTGCTCCTCCCAGTGCATCATGAATGGGGAAAAAAGGATTGCCTTGACAGTTCAAAACTACGGGGACCACATTGAGCGTATTCTGTAGTGGATTGTGGTTGTGTTTGATGTAATGGAAAGATTGTTATTAACTTTGGCAGAAATAAAGACATGGTATATTTAACACATCTCTATCAGATACATATGTTACTTCCCATTCAAAAATATCATCTTGTTTCTAAAATGGATGTTTTCAAAATGGTCGCCCATACAGATTTTCTCCTTCCCCATAGCAGCATGCTGCGCACAGGTTAGCGTTTCCAGCCACCGTTTTTCATTTATTCAGGTGTTTCCATATCTTTGGACCACCTTTTATATAATATGTAAAATTTAGTTCTGGGGGGATTGGAGACAGTTTGAGACAAACTACAAAAAAATATGCAGCAATCAGTAGACATGACAGTATTTATAAACTACTAAGGGCCTTATTGACTAAAGGCCGAATAGTCGCATACAGCTTTGAATTCACATCTATTCGCCACCTCCCTATGTTCGCTTATTGATCAACTCTGCGATGTGGCAAGTACGCAACCAATTCGAGTGACTATGAAAATCGCAATTTTACCGAGCACTTTGCAACACTTTTGATGCAGGTGCACAGGTACTTCTACTATTGACTAAGTGGAGGAGTAGTGTGAAGGTGCGAATGTGACTAGGTGTACTGCTCTGAATTCACCTGTTTGACTTTGCCACTTCTGACTGGAGAATTAAGGGCTAATGGTAGCCTCTGCATTCTACTTCTATCCGACTGACTACGACACACATCTGACAGCAATCGCCGCTGTCCGCTTGTTTGCCAAGACAACTCAATGCTTAGTCAATAATGAGAAGTGAATGCGTGACTATTTTGGTGATGAGACTCAAATTATAATGAGGTGAATTCACCCTTAAGTCAATGAGGCCCTAAGTTTGCTAATTACAGTAACCAATAAAATGAATCAAGGAGACAATTTTAAGTTTGGTATTTTTGCATGTTTGTATATGGAGACATCTTTTTTACATTAAACCACCTGATGTTTATTTCGGGATTAGCAGTTATTTAATTGTGCAAACTCCACTTAAGGTCTTTCCTACAGTGTGTGACTTGTTCAAACTATAATCTAACATTGAGAAATAAAATGAATGATCTTTTGGTTTCTATGACTTAGAACATTCCATTTTCTACTGAAAAAAACAAACCCAGTGCCACCCCAGATCAGAGTTCATGCTGCCTGATTGGAGAGTTCTAATTGTTGATGCTGATCCTCTGTCCTCAGGGATCCATATAACAGAAGTGACATTTCTGTTTTTGTAACATCCCTTACGCTATCGAGGATTTAGACGTGTATTAAAACTGAGAGAGCTCCTGACAGAAATGTTGCCATTAGGCTGTACCTTCAGCCAGGTCTTACTTAGCCAACATAAACCTTGGGCTATCCTATTATCCAGCCAGCCGATCCAGTTATTAATAAACTGAGTCGCGCAGGTGGCGCTGAGCTTGAAAGCGTTTCTTCTTTTCTCATAATTCAGTTTTCATTAGTCACCATGGCAACATTGAAAATGCCTGTTGAGGGAATTGAAATCCGAGAAAAATAAGTAGACATTACAGCATGGAATCATTTGTGGAGAACAGCTGAATTGATAAGCCCTGGCTTCTTAACAGTCCTGCTGCAATTAATTTGTTCAAACACGAGGGTTCACCTTGTGTTGGGCTGGGAAAGTAAAGAACTGCCGCCTTTAAACTTTCTGCTTAGACATAAACTGAGGTTTCCTGCTGCAAGTTAAAGTCCAGGCTAGTCAGAATGTACAGAAGGATGTGGTAAGTTATATTATACGCTTAATGTGAAAATACATGTGTATAAATATATGTGTATATATATGTGTCTGAGTTCTCCCATAGGAAAATGCAGCAATGGTTTCAGCACCTCCTCTATTTATATATATTTATGAATTTTGCAGTTAGTTCTATTTGACTTTTTGAGCACTTAGAGAATTGGTGTTACAATAATCCATCATTTACTAAAATACTTTTAATTCACTTCTCCATAATGTCTTTATCTTTTTTTTGTCCTGTATCTTTTGCAATGGTAAAGCAAAGAGGAAATACCTTCCTTCTGGCACTTCTAGGGTTACGTCAAAGTTTTGAGAATCATTGGTTTAGAGAAAGGAAAAAAATATGTTCAGACACAAATGCATTTATATATTTATATACGTTTGTATTATATTATTTATTGATATATATATATATATATATATATATATATATACACAGTATATATATATATATATATATATATATATATATATAGAATATGTATGTTTCATATTTACAGCACTCCTTTTCAAAGTAATAGGTGAAGTGCACGGTAATCTGATGTCAATACTGTAGCAATCAAACATATAGTCAGAATTGCTTAAGTAAACTGGTATGATTCCATAGATCATTTTAGATCTGTGCCGTTATATACTATAATGCATGTGGTGTATAGTATACAATGTGTGTGCCGAGTGAAAAAATGTTTACAAATATACATACATATAAATACACATATCCAGAGCAAGGGAGGTGGATGTGCGTGGGAATAATTTATTTGACATGCCAAAGATCCGTTCAGTTATTATGATTAATTATATTTAACAAAATAAGTTTTAGGATATAAGGAGTATAGATAGAAGTTCATTTAAATGTGATGCACCTGCAGTGAGAGAAACATCGATAGACTGAAATTTGACACAAACTGCATTTCATATATTTTGTATATAAGATAACAGATTTGGGTTTTGTTGACACCAAACATTTCCTGGTACTTATAATAGTTATGTATGGATGGGATATTTCTTTTTATCTTATATAACAGGTCCTTCAGTCACAGTTCTTGTTTTCTGGATAAACACTCAATAGAATAGGTGGATTATCATTATGATTCATCTGCCTCTGTAACTGTGAAGATATATTCAGAATATATACACTGCAGGTGAATTGTGAGGACCCTTTATAAAGTTTATGTAAGACCAAAAGTGTTTCTGATTTTTTTAAACTGTATGTAGAGCTAAATCCAGAATTCATCTTTCTGTAAATCCCAAATACATGTTTTCTGTAAAGTCATAAAACAGAGAACTGTACAGTAAGAGGAGATGTATATGAGACCTTTTAGAAAATGGGACATCTAAAACACACAGGGAATTCATCAAAAGGGACAGGTATTGGCTTTTATTTTTACCACTTATGACCTTACTCATCCCACCTTGTCCTTCATCACCCCCTAACCAATGTAATTTGTTCCTGATGTAAAGCCATACACCCAACATGACACCAGTTCTGTACTAAGCTCTTCCCCCAATCCACCAGAGTTGGGGAGGAAGCTGATCTTTAGGCCCTAGTTCAGGGGTTGGCAACCAATGGCTCTTGAGCCAGGTGTGGCTCTTTTGATGGCTGCATCTGGCTCTTTGACTGTAACAAGCAGTGCTCACATGCAAGCACCGCTCATTACAGTCTGCCTGCTAATTGCCGACAAGCGCTGTAGAGAGACAAAACTCTCTGAGCGCTTCCGGGTTGCTAGCCAATCTAAATCCGCAACGTCATTGGCTTCTGGGTTGCTAGCCAATCGGGAGCCGCTGAAGTCAATACGCTTCTGGATTGCTAGCCACATAGGTGACGTCAGTGGCTTCGGATTCAAAAGGGCTGAGAGTGCCGCATGTAATATGGCTCTCTCAGCCCTAAAGGTTGCCGACCCCTGCCCTAGTGCCTTAAGAAGTTCCCAGATATGTGAGGAGCTAAGTCCCTGTAGCGGCAGCACTGTTATAAATTTCACCGTTAAAATGAAGCGCTCAGCTGGCTGCAGCCCCCTGTCTCTTTAACAGAGCCAACATGAGCTAAGAAATAGAATGAATATATAAAACAATTATTATAATTAATGCTACTATTCTCCAGAGGAAATACTGATGACCAACACAATACGAAATTGTGACATTGGCCCTTTTATGCTCATAAATGAATGAATTTATCAGATAATTCTAATGACTGAAGATGACATGACTTCATTTCAGTATGTCTTTACATGGGTGAATTTGCTACGGTACGCCACTGTGACTATTCGTTTGCATAAGTGAGAATTTGCTGTATCTCCACAGCAATATACAGTTTACTGAATATGCAGAGTTGACTTTGTGACAGTACAGGTGAATTTTCACAATGTATGGCCAATTCACTCTTTAATGAATAAACCCCACGTGTTTAGTAAAGTGGCAAAATAGATTTATCTTACAGAGATACAAAATGTAATGATTATGAACTTTATTCTTTGTATATCGGCCTTTGGAAATGACCGTGCGATTGGATATTTTCTAAAACATTTTGCTGGCTTCGGACTAATTGAATTTTAACTCAGTAAGGTCAGCCTAAGAAAGATGGAAGACACAAGGTGATAAACATTCTAGAGCAGGGGTCCCCAAACTTTTTACACAGGGGGCCAGTTCACGGTCCCTCAGAC
>WMED01013657.1:0-10726 GCA_019650415.1 Pipa parva | reverse complement strand
AAGACAGTCGCAATAGGCTGTTACTGTCGCAGTCGCGTCTTTATAATGAGAATATTGTCAGTCGCAACTTTATTATGGGAAATTTGTCACAATCTTGACATTAAAAAATTGTCGCGACTTTACAATGGGGAAAGTGTAGCGGATTTGCTATGGAAATCCGCTGTTTGTGAATTCGACAGTTGAATTCGCACCTTAGTGAATAATCCCCTTAATTTTTTAAAAATACTGAAATTTATCACCATAATGATTTTTAATTACAGTTTTGTTCAGCAGAACTGGGACTCTGGGAATGCAAACAAATTAGCGTGAGTAAGAATAGGTCATACATAGTTTTATAAGGCTAAAAAAAGATACAAGTCTATCCAGTCAAGCCTATTTTCCTGCAGTGTTATACAGAGGAATGCAAAAAACCCATGAGGCAAAAGCCAATTATCCTCCTATTAGAGAAAAAAATCCTTCCCAACTCCAAATAAATTCCATGGATCAAGATCCCACCTTCAGTTAAATATTACCCATAACTTGTAATGTTCTTGCACTGAAGGAAAGCATCCAAACCTCTTTGAACTCTTTACTGGAATCAACAATGACAACTTCAGGCAGAGGGTTCCATAGCCTCACTGTTCTTACAATAAAGAACCCTTTTCAATATTCATGTATTCTTTCCTCCTATACACAGAGGATGTGTAGAAGTAATAAGTATTCTTATTATTGAGAACATTGTCCCAGTCAACAATAGGGCATCTCTAAGCTGACTGAATTTAGCCTTTCTAAAGTTTTTTTTTTTGTTTTTTTTTAAATTTTTTATGGCCCCGTGACAGTAAGGGGTGAATTCACCAAGCTCCGAAGTGAGGTGCGTAGTGTTCGCCTCACTTCGGAAAGACTGAAATGCGCATGCTGATGTCCTGCATGTGGACATCAGCATGCGCATTAAAGGGATTCCACTCCCGGCGAGAGCACTCGAGTCTCCTCGCGGGGAGGGGAATCCCTTTAATGCGCATGCTGATGTCCGCGCACAGGACATCAGCATGCGCATAACACCAATGTGCGAAGTGTGTCGAACACTTTGCGGCTCACTTCGCACATTGGTGAATAAGGGCCTAAGTCTCATTAAAGATCAACTGGAAATCTATTATGATTTCCTACATGCCCTCCTGTACCTTATTTTGTTAGGTAATATTAAGTCTAGTAGCACCTCCTTCATCTCTCCTTTGTTGGTTCCTGTACAAGTTAAGAAAGATAATTATCCTTAGCTATTGAAAAAACCTTCCTTTATGAGATCTACGTGTTTCAGTTTCCCAACTTATATCTGGGTAGTTGATGTCCCCTATTATTACTACCTCATTTTGTTTTGCTGCCTCATTTATTTGTCCTAATAGTAAATATTATATGGCTTCTATTATATTTGGCGGATTATAGCAAATCCCCATCAGTATTTTTACTATTTTACCCTCCATATAATTCTACCCATAGAGATTCCACATTTTCATTGCTCTCATATATATCTTCCCTTAATATGGACTTTAGGCAAGATTTAACATAAAGGCAAATTTTTGTTAATTATTAATACTAGTTCAGCCTTTTTACTTGTTAGGCTTCTAATGTTAACTTTATCAACTATTCTAACCCTTCCCTCCATTCCACCCCCAGCTTCATTTATTAATCCCTGTTCCCTTTCTAAACTATCTTGCCCTCTACAAGTGTGGTTTCACTCTTCCCCATTCCTAGTTTAAATACACCTCCTAACCAGCCTTTTTCTCAATAAAGCTGAACTCTCCCCAGGGTGCAACCCGTCCCTACTGAACAGCCTGTAACCTACAGAAAATTTGCCACATTGCACTAAAAATCCAAACTCCCCTTTCCTACACCAATACTTGAACCACTTGTCTCTCTAATCTACTACTGCCTCTCTGGTGTGGCTCGTGGTACTTGTAATATTTCTAAAATTCCAAGTTTGAGGTCCTTTTTCTAAACAGCTTAATTCCTTTTAAATAATTTTTAGCACGTTCTACCTGCCTAAGTGCACCTTTACAGCTGGGTCTTTGTTATTCCCTCCTAATAAGCTCTCAACCCGATCTGCTATGTATTGAACTCAAACGCCAGGAAGGCAACACACTGTCCGATCCCAGTCTTGGAGCAATCTGTCTCCCTAATAATTTGAATGCCTCTCTACCAGTGTTTACTGGAGAAGACATGTCCCTGGTTTTTAGAGGAAGTACCTTGCTGCAGAAGTTCCACCCCTGAACTGACATTCCCCTCATTTGCCAACTTTGCAAACTTGTTGGGGTGTGCCAGATCAGGACTAGCTTCACTTACACTTTACTCTCTGCCCCTCCTTCTGTTACCCAGCTAGCTGCCTTATTTTTCCCCTCTCTGCTTCAGCATAAACAAAGCCACTAGTAAGAATCACAGATCTTCTAGTCACTTTCAGAGGCCCGCAGTTCATGGAAATATCTATTAAACTGAAATCTACAGTGCCAAATGACTACTAGATGCAAATATATAATGCATAGGGCAGTAGTAAACCTTACTCCTTCATACACCTATATAGGAATTATCATTTAAGTCTTAAACAATAATTATATCAACATCGGCACATTTGGGGGCAGTATAAATGGTCTGAATTGTTTTTTTTATGCTGGCGCAGTTATAGTCAGCCATAATCAATTCTGCTTCTGTTATCAACTGTAGAGCAGTATAGGATATAGTTCAGAAACTGGAAATAAAAATAAAATGGGGAGGAACTGTCCAAATACCACTTGCCTCCCTCAGCACTAGATTCTAGTCCTATGGGATCATTTAGTGACGTCTCAATGCACATGACTGATATATAAGCCTTTTAGAGGAAAAAAATATATATATAGCTTAAAATTTTGGGTAATTCCATAATAAAGTATGTTCAGTATATTATAGACCCCAATCCAGGGTGCATAGAGTATAATAGGCTCTATAGTGTGTGCCTTACCTGTAAGTGTATGGACATTAAAAGGGAATAATACCAATAATGTTCTAAATTTATTAGGCTAAAAAATATACTGTAAACCAAATAGAAGGACTACAATCTAAAGAACATCTCTTATCTAATCATCAATTTAAATGCATATATGGATTTTTGAACGTTTGTGCATTAGATCTGTTTACAATCTGTATATATTCACCTGGATTAATATTATGTAGTTTGTCATGCACCATTTGTTAAAGTAACTGTTTTGGTGCAATTTATGGCTAATAGGCTATACAATGGTGGTCTCTTTCATGTCTGTTTGCTCGATGAAGATCACAGGCTTACCAAAACATTGCAAATCCAGTTTTTGTTCTTGAAAGTCACATCCTTTCCCTTTAAGTAAAAATTTCTTTTTGTTATGGATCTTGAAAAAAATTATTAGTCGAGCTACAGGAGGCAAGAGTACCCCCTTGGACCAGAAGTAAGCAGGGGTGTTTGGTAGAAGACATAGATCCATTTATTATTCTTTTGAACACATGTTTCTCCCCTTCACAGATGTCCTCCAAGATTAACATCCAATTAAAGGCAAAGGTAACTGACTAAGAAGAAGTCTTCCTCTTCCACAGAAAAATGGCCCCAATCCACAGAGGAGGCATGGAGTTACAAAATAATTAGTTTTGCCCATTTGTTTTGGGTTTTCCCTTCTTTCATCTCAGGTTTTTTCCTGTCTTGAGTTCCTAAAGACAGGTTCAAGGGTCAAGCATTTTCAGGATTGTGTTTAGAATCTACTTTCCCAGGTGGTTATTACCCCAGGTCTTTTGGATGAGAGATTTAGGTTATTTAATTAACCAAATGCTAATGTTCTGTTGTCTTAGAGGAATGTATTCTGCTCCAGGTGGGACTGTACCCTTTTTTTCTGATAGTTTGATAGTATAAAAGAGTGTGTTGTCAAACAATAAAAGTTAGCTTCATTTTTGTAGCGAACAGTATGTGTGTCTGTGAGTGTACTTATGCTTTGAGCTCAGCATTCCTTTTACCTCAATTTGGACCTTAGTCGATTTGTGACTACACTAGTGTCTTTTATTTCCTTTCATTAAAGTGGCTATGTCTTCCACTTGTCAGGTTTCCATGTTTTTGATTCTCTTCTGGAGGGTGTGTCTTCTTGGAGTTTTTGCTACACACTTTGTTTCTTCCTTCCATGTAAACCAGGACATTGTATTGCCCTCTTTTTGTCATAATCCAAAGAATTCTAAATTGGAGAGATTATATAACATTTATGTTCTGTGGGGTCTACTTCAACCTTTGTGAACTTTCACTAGATGGACCTTTTTGCCACTCAGCAAGATTTGGAGGAAGGTTCTTTAAGCTATTTGGTACACTTTTGATATATCCCCAAGGCATTGTGTCATTCAAGAGTCTGTAGAGAAATGGAGATTTTGTACTTGCAATTTAATCTTTTGCTCACTGAATCTCTTGGGGGGGACAGGTTAGCACCCAAGTTTTTTCTTGTTATACGAGTGTTACTTGTTATTGCTTTGTTCTTTTTGTTGACTGGTGTCTTAAGTTTTGGTTGAGTTTTGAGCTTTAACCCCCCACCCCCCAGAAAATTGTTAAGAAAATGACTTTTTACAGGCTAGCATAAGAGTATTTGTATAGAGACAGAAAAGCTTAATTTAGTAGCACATGCTGCAAAAACTTAAGTTTTAAAATGTAAAAACTGCTCTGGTTGAAAGACAATCATAGGATATTTTTTATTCTAATAAACCTTCTATTAATATTACCTGTTGTATGCTGTTTGAAGGGCGCACAATAGACAGCCATTGAGAGCCTAAAAATTGCCTCTCATTTTAAACTGGAATTCTAGTGGGCATTTAAGAGTGCTTATTCCTACGTTTGAAAAGGTTTAAGAAAATGCAATGTGTTTAATTTACCTTATGTTAACACTAATTGGAAAAAATAAACTTATCTCTTTCCATGAGAATACCTCTGCTTACTATCTCAACACCATGTATTTATTGTGAAGTTATAGCTAGATTAAGGTACCTATAATTATAGGAAGCATAACCTTAAATAGATCTACATGTATTTTATAATTTGCAGGCTAGTTAATAGGAAGGAATAAATGAGAAGAATTTAATTATGTAGGGAAAACGCTAGGCAATCAGGTTTAATAATAATGCGTCCAGAGAAATTGCTGCAGAGTTTTTAATGAATACCTAGTCGCTTTCTAATGAGAAAACAAGAGAGATTATGAAATTATTCATATACATTAGGAAAATCTTCTCACTCAGAGTATGGAGATTCCCTTTAACATCAATCTGCCACTGTAGGAATAGTGTCAAAAATGGGATAGATACAAAAAAGAAATGTTTGTCTTTTGTAGTTTAAACTGTGGTTGGCAAAGCAAACCACTATATTCTAATTTACTTCACCATTTATCCAATGACTTGACCACTGATGTACAGTAATTCTAATCTCATACAAAAGCACTTGTGACCTCAGTACTTGAAACCATCACATTGCATTTGTGACTTCCCTAAATCTTGCCTTTAAACCATGGGAAGTAGAGAGTGTTGAATCATAAGACTTGAAACATGCCTTCCGTAGACATAAGAATAGGAATTTATATTTTTAAAGGAAACAGAAAAGAATACCAACTCAACCTTTCCAGTACACCAGGTATATTCCTATATGCAGAAAGACACCCAACCTCCCTGTTTATTCTCAATAACAGTTATAACAACCTTACAGCAACCTTTTTTCCTTCAGAAATGAACTCTGCAAAGATCACAATAGTTTTTCAGTTTTCAAAATTCCTTTAATTTTTTTTTTTTTTTTTTTTTTTTTTTAGCAGGGCTTCTTTCACCTACATAATTTAATTATGAGTCGGATCAATCCAGCTGTCAAATTTATAAATGTGTTTGACTCAAAGGCAACTCCTAGTAACTTAGTGGAGTTAATGCCAACAGCAAAATTACAGTAATCTGGTTCTGGAATGAAACAAATATATAGTATCAAATAGCACAATAATAAAGATTACTGTGATATTTCTACTATTGAAAGTTAATATAACAAAACCATAAAAAAAGTTTGAGAAATTAAATTTGTATAATAGTTTTATACAAAAATGTTGAATTTTTGTAATGCAACCATTTCTGAAAATGGTTTAAATAAATACAAGCCACCTTTTTTTTTTTTAATTGTTGGATTTTATTAAGATATAATTTCTCTTTAAATCCAACTGATCCAAATTAAACTTATTCAGCATTTCAGACATCTTTAAAAACTACTTCTCTTCCTTCAACAATTTCTTGCAATTAAAAAAACCAAAAAAACAAAACAAAATTAAACAATTTAAAATGACATGCATCATGACATCTAATGTACATATCAATTATTCACAAAAGTTAAATTACACTTTTGTACAAATCTCTACACTAAAATATTTTTAGCCTGGAAGTATTTATATTAACAAAAGCAGTTCTTTAACATTTTAGAAGGAATAGGTGTCGTCAAGGGTTTGGTTCAGGAGGCTTGTCTTGTGCTTCACTGGCAGATGATGGAACTGTACCAGGCGGATGTTCATTTCTTATTTGTGGTCTTAAATGTTGAGGCGGTGGAAAAAAAGGTTCCCGGTGCGTCAGAAAAGGAGGATATTGTTGGGGTGGAATAGGACTCCTCACTATGTGATCATAAAAAAAAAAAATTATCTGTAAAACCGGTAAGTGGAAGAAGAGTCCTAAAGGACCACTAACATCAGAAGAAGAAGAAAAAAAGACGCATTTGGTTTGGCATGGCAATTATTCATTCCTACATAGTACTTGTAAAAATTGTTAGTCTAGTTACTTATTTGTATTATTTTGAGTTGTTTCATTGTGGTTGTAGTTATCCTTTATCTGTTAAAGGAACAGTCTGGGCAAAAAAATGCATATGTTAGTAAATCTGAATTACTAACTTTTAAGCCCCTAAAATGAAAAAATCTTACCTGTTTAGAAGCACTTCAGTGTTTACGATTCCATCTTAATCTGTGCCGCCGACTCTAAGGTGTCTTGGAGCTGAAACTCTTCACAGCCGCGATCTCCTTTCAATGTGCAGACAGACGCCGGCGTCTCCCAATAGTCACATGGGAGAGCGGCGCATCATCAAGGGGAGACTGGTTGATGATGCGCCGCTCTCCCATGTGACTATTAGGAGATGCCGGTGCCAAGCTGCACACTGAAAGGGAGAAGAACGCGTTTCAGCTCAGGAAACCTTAGAGTCGGCGGCACAGATGAAGATGGAATCGTAAACATAGACGTGCTTCTAAACAGGTATGATATTTCATTAAATACACTTTTAGACTGATTCCAATTAAAAGTTTTTACTCAATTCACAATTTGATTTCTTTCAGCATCCATACACTCTTTAATAGTGCAATACACAAGTGAAAGCTCTCTATATCTCAGAAAAGAAATCTGCTTACTTGTTCCATGTACTGTTGGCATTCCTGTGTATTCTGGTGATGGGTACATTCCAAATTGATGGGGTGGGATTGGAAAGGGTCTTCTGAAATAAGGTCCTCTAGGATCCATTGGTAGTAAAGGAACCCTCATTGGAGGTGGTTGGGCTGCATATACACCTAGAGGAACATCGACTGTTTCTCCTTCCTTGAGAGGAGGTTGGCCGGGACCAACCTGCAAATTCTGTAGGAAAAGGTAATGGTCACAGTTGGCATAAATAACCTCTGTGGTATTACTACGCTAAAGATATTGTACTGGTTAATACATACATCACTCTCCTCAGATCCATTTCTGTTAGAACTTGTGTTTACTTTATATTCTGGGGATGAATGGCCATCTACATTAGAGTTAAAAAGAGAAAATGTTATCAGGATCAGATTTATTTTTTTTTAATCAAAGAATAAAACTCCATAAACATTAATATTATTTTTCATCATAATAACCTATATTCCAGTCACCCATGGCAGATATTTACCAATGGAAACTACCAAAACACGATAAGGGAGGGACACTATGTATGTATGTATAATTTTATTTATAAATAACCACAAAAATACGCAGTGCTGAAAAGTTAAGAATTAAAATAAAATACAGACATGGGAAATTGCATTAAACAATACAGTATAAAATCACAAGACTGCATCACTTTAAGTGCTATGTTGAGGTTGACACAAGAGGATGGAGGTCCCTGCCCTGTAGAGCTTACAGTCTAATTGGGAGGAAGACTTGCATACACAGACGGGTAATAAGAGCTGGGACAATGTGTTGAAACACAAGTCCATAAATAAATATAAATATAAAGCATAAATATCAGTGTTCGTGCTCCAAACGGTAGGACTTCAGTTTGGCTTTAAAAGTGCAGAGGGAATGTTCCTAGCAAAGATAAAGGGGTATAGAATTCTAGATGTGAGGGGCAGAGAGAGAAAATGGTTTAAAACGAGAAAAGACAGTATTTGGGTGTGTGGCAAGCAAGAATGCAATGAAACTTAGACTTGATTGATCGGATTCTGAATGCACTGAAGAATCTGGTCATCTGAACAAGTTCTTCCAGTGAGTGCAGACAATTCAATATGGATTGTGATACTCTTGCTATGGATATATTATAACAAAGGCAGCTAATACAATATGCAGGTCTTAGTTTTATAGTACAATCTCCTCTCGACTGTCTTTTATCTATATAAAATGTACTGCACTGTGTGTGTGAATCTTGACTAGTAGTCCCTGAGGGTATCTGAACAGCAAAGAGAATTGATTGATTAATCGTGACCACTGATTCTTTTTTTTCAGAACTTTTTGCTTAATTGGAAACAGAGAAAATCCATTAATTAAATCATGTCTAATCTTGGAAAAAATTATGGTAGCAGGCAAGAATATTAAAGAAAAGAAAAAAGTGGATTACATTTTCTTTTCTTGTCATAACTTTCTGTTATGCAAGTGAAAATTAAGCTAATAGACTTGTTTCTCTTGGATTAATGCAGTTATGTTTTAGGAAGTCTGTATTAATAAGACTGTTTGTCCCACTAGATTATTATTTTTGCCTATTAGATAACCCATATGTTCACATTGTCCCTGGATGTACGTATTTGAAACACTCCCTTGCCTGCAAAAAAACATCTGTAAAAGTTAGTTCCTCTAATAGAAAGGCTTTCAGGGTATTCTGCCTATGATTTCAATATTCCATGTAAGGTGCTTTTAGTATATTTGTATACATTTAACAGCGAACAGACCAGCAACACCACAGTGAGTAAAATTTCTGATTTGAACTGGTCGTCTTGCTAATTGTACACATCCTTTATCTGCAACACACGAATTGCAATTTATATATTTTACAGTTATAAGTTATTTTACTTATCTAGAATATTTTTTTGAATTTCTATTGTGCACAATACTGTAAGTGTATAATATTAATGTATGTGGAACATTTTAAATTTTTGGAATTATTGTCTTTATAATTCTTCATATTGCTCATCCCTACTGTGAGACACACACAGCTTTTTCTGCTGGTCTTACACTGGCTTAGCCAAAACTATCTCAACTGTGGATAACTGGGCCTGCTAACCATCATTCTTGGTGGAAGAAAGTTTTCATTAAGAAATTTAATTTCTTTATCTTGTACTGCTTTAAGATTAAATAAATTTCTTTCTCCCAGCAATCAATGTGGATTGAAGGTAACATGAATGGCTATAAATCTAGCAAAAAGAAAAATAGAATAAAATAAATCAAGACCTCTACCAAAAGGTACTTGTACTATACCAAAATCTTCACAACTTCTCTTTATAATATACAATTTCTTTAAATATAGGAAATACAGAAAAGATTACCCTTACAAATTAACTTGTGAACTTAAGAACACTTCATTGCTTTATTAGCAAGTAACTTACCCGGCAGATCTACAAAGGGATTCACATGATTTCTAGTCAGTTCTGCTGGCCCTGAAAATCTTCCAGAAGGTGCTGGATAGTGATACAATCTTTCAGGTCTTCGTGGTGGGAAAGGTGGCTCTGGGTATGGTAAACCTATATGAAAGTTTGAATAAAAGAAATAAACAGAACAATTAATTGTATCAATGAACACATAATTCCATCAGCCAAGCTACTGGTCAAGAAGCAACATGCAGTCAGCAATAGTTGATTATGAAAATGCATATACCATGACATGCAGCTGTCTTAAAGATATTTGTTTAATTGATGGCCTGCAAATAGTCTGCACAACATAAATGTGACACATCCACCACTGCTTCAAGGAAATGATACCCACTGAGGTTGGTCAGCAAAATCAAATTCAGGCTAATGTGGAGAAGCACTAATAATTATGTTAAATCAACTAGTGAGTAGGTGGCCAGAGCTTTCTATAAAGGACTATGCATCAGCAGATTACAGTCGGGCACATAGAGGTAGTAGTCTGTTCAATCATTTTAGTACAGTTCATGGTGCTTTAAGATGTCCAAAAACTTTTCTTATCAAGAAATAAATGGATTGGTTAGTTTGTGTTTTAGGTTTTGCAGCACAGAAGTCGGGTCTCCTTTAATGAACAACTGGTCCACCAGCTATTTTTCTGTTTTCTCATCTTTCAAATTCAAGTCTTAACCAACTATTGTCCTTATTGCTTCATTTATTATACACCAATGTGAAAGCATATTTGAAGGGGAAGTTTGTTCTCCCTTCCTTAAGTGCTGACACCTTTGGAAGGGAGACGATTAACAATTAACGGATTCCAGCACACCTATAAAGTAAAAATAATCTATAAAGACTTGGTGCTACCATAGAAATATAAAAATTATTGATAA